>JANTOQ010648677.1:0-10331 GCA_027564595.1 Bythotiara depressa
AAAATTCTACTAAAAATGTCCTCCCTGGCATTTCAGAACACCTATTTTCCTAGAACACCTCTGTTGGCTGCTTCTGTTTCTTTAAGTTACATTAGAAACAAAACGAGATACGTTTATAAAGATTTCTAAAACTACCGATATCGTAAACAAGCTTTAGAACTCTATAATGCCTGGATACAACCCTGCATACACCTCCTGCCTATTGTAAATCTCCTAATAGTAACCCTTATAATTTTATGAAAGATCAGGGGGACTTATCAACTTTTACCAATTATTTTCCTTTTATTTCCAATTTCCAATTTCCAATTCAAATCCAATTTCCAACTTTTATTTCCAATTTCCACTGGAAAAGACAAAACAGCAAATAAACACAGATTTGAATAATTTTCGGAGACACCAGGAGTTATAGGGTTTGATGCTTACGAAGATTGACACAACAACCACTGCTGTGTAAAAACATGGGTGGGTGGGCAAAATGATATAATGCAAGCCCTTTCTGTTAATAGTTATAAATATCTCTATAGACAAAGTCAAAATAAATGATAGCTAACTACTTTGAAAAAGTCTAGCTAGTAACCTCTTTATAAACTTTTTGTTTCCGCGTGAGTCGTCGTCGCCTCCTGCCTATCAGTCATTGATTTCCTATTGCATATAATACGTAGTGTACTGCATATAGATAGCCCTAACCCAATCCGATACGTATTTGGTACTTACGTACTACATGAAGGGCTTTCCGGTATTATAGAACGGAACATGAAGTACTGAGCTGCCTGTCTGTCTACTAAGTTTTCAATGTTAGCCACCGTTTCATGCTCAACTGTACCACGTTCAATTCAATCGTTGTTCCATACATTTCATAAATGTGTCTTACAGTGAGGCCTGGTAACTTGGTAAAATAATACATAAAGACGTTATCAGTCACATCCTTCGGAGACATCTTGATATACGCCTTCCTCCAAATACAGTTACTCCCAAAGGTTGGATGCTCTGTAAGATAAGACATTATGGCATTGTCATCAAAATATAATATTCGGCCACAATATTTGGTGACGTCATGGCATTGACTCTCCTCCACACCATTTTTTGGAAACTAAGATTATTTTCCTTTCGCAAAAGGTTTGCGGTAGGTTTTATGTGAATGGGGATGGTTGTACATTATTTAAGGAATTTCTAATTTCACGGATGATGACATAATTTATGTTCGAATACTGGTGATGTATGTTTATTTGGATAGTAGTATTGAGTATTTCCTCAATGATAAATATTTAAATAAGATAAGCATTATGTATTAAGGATTCAACAAGGTCAAACAACCGTTATTAAAAGACAAATAAATGATAGAACAATTAATTATTTCACTCATTTGGTATCAAATGTAAATTGGGATGTTATCAAGGAAGTAAGGCATGATTTTTTTAAATCTGTATGAAAAGGATTTTCCAAAGGTGGAAATTAAAATTAAAACTAAAACTCTTCTGCGTCCTTGGATCACAAAGCACTCCTTAAATCATATAAAAAGAAACAAAACTCTACGGAAATTTGTTTAAAAAGCCAACACACAATAACCTTCCGGCTCTTCTCCTGCTGGCTTATAATTAAAGAGACGACTAATCTAGTCTAACAATAACCTAAATCAGTATGAGACATAAAAATCGAAAAATGAAATATCGATCTAAAAACTCTGCAAATCTCATTTAGTCCAATCTCTCTAAGACGGACATACTATGAAGCGGACAGCTCGTTAAGACGGACAGAATTTCTAGTAGGACTGTTTTCTTAATAAACTCTCTATAAGGCAGCGGGCAGATATAAAGCGGACACTCATTAAGACGGACGGTATTTTTATGCACCAAATGAAATTTTCCAAACAAATGAATCTTTATAAAGCGGACAGGTGTGAAAAAAAATAAAAAAGTGCCATGTATTTTTACTGATTATTTACAACATACATTTGTCGATGTGCTTGCGCTCGATTTGATTAACAGAAAGCTTCAAAACATGAGACTTAAGTGCTGAAACAATCTAACATTGAAGGTTGTTTTAGTAATTTGAAGTAATATATGTACTACAGTTAATGTCTACCCAAAGAAAGCTTGTGTAATGTTGTAAAATGTATCATTTTTTAACTCCAGTACAAACTGCGAAAGAAGCCAACGGAGGTGTTCTAAGAAATAGGTGTTCTAGAGGGGTATCCTTCCTGGCAAATGGAGGTGTTCTAAGGAAATACTCAATTTGATGTTCCTGGAAAATGAAGGTGTTCTAGGAACAATTTCTTCCTCCCTAGAAAATTGAGCTGTTCTAAGATATTATGTTTCCTCTCCTGGCAAAAAGAGGTGTTCTAGGAAGAAATAATTTTGTTCTTGGCAAATTGAGCTGTTCTAAGAAAAATAATTTGTGGGCTTCTTGGAAAAAAGAGGTGTTCTAGGAAAAAATAATTTTGTTCCTGGCAAATTGAGGTGTTCTAAGGAAAAAACGAGTTGTTCCTGGCAAAGCTAGGTGTTCTAGGAAAATAAAAACGTTTTCCTGGGAAATTGAGGTGTTCTAGAAGACTTCAGCCACTTTATAAAATTGTACTAAAAAAGTCCTTCCTGGCATTTCAGAACACCTGTTTTTCTAGAACACCTCCGTTGGCTGCTTCTGAAACTACGAAGGCCTTGACGACCTCGGAAGCAAAAATATAAGGGGGCTTAGGTTCTAGGGCCATTTTAGACCAAATTTGATGAACTTCCTATAAAGCGGACACTTCGTTAAAGCGGACATTTTTCTTATGCACGAATGGTGTCCGCTTTATAGACTTCGACTGTAATATTAAAAAGCGTGGGAAGTCATGAAAGAGGTAATAGGAAAATTTAAATTAAAAAAATATGTACATTACCTAATGTAATAGTTGCAAATGGGACTGAAATATATGACAAAACTGTTATTGTTGATAAATTCAACAAGTTCTTAGTAAATATAGGACCAACACTCGCATCTAAAATATCCATGGTTACTAGTGAATAAATAGAAAAAGCTCTTTCCTCTCTATAGACTAAAGCTAAACAAACGAGTTTAGGTTTTGATTATATCAATATTAACGTTGTTAAAAGCGTACTTCACAATATTCAAAATTCCCTTAGCTATACTTTTCTCTCAAAAACAGGCGTATTTCTGAAAAATTTGAAATTGCAAGAGTAGTTAGTCTCAATATTTAAATCAGAAGATGAATCCACTGTATCCAACTGCAGGAGGCCAATTTTAAATTTGCCTTGTTTTTCCAAAATCATAAGAGAATAATGTAAAGCAGACTAACTCCTGTACATGATATTCTTTATGAAAAACTGTTTTAATTCCAAGCAGGTCATTCAACCAATCATGCTATCTTACAGTTAGTACAAGAAATATTCGAATCATTTAACGAAAATAAATGTACTTTTAAGAGTATTAATTGACTTATCTACATGGTCAATATTAGGACCACTTGTTTTTAGTTTATGTCAATGACTTACAAAAATCTTCAAAATATATTAATTATATCTTGTTTGCTGGTGATACTAACTTATTTTACTCATAAAAAAATATTTAACACTATTTGAAACAACGAACCAGGAACTTGTACATATAAACGAGTGGTTCAAAGCAAATAAACATAGGAAAACATTTCACAAGTTATTTATGCTGATGATATTCCTCTGAAACTTTCAAACAAGATAAATATCAAAAGAGAATGTACAATGAAATTCCATGGGGTACTAATGGATCAAAATTTATCATGAAGAAATCAAATTGATTTAATAGAGTAAAGTAGCAAGAAATATTGGTGTACTATATAAAGCCAAATTTCTTCTTAATCAGACGTGTCTAAAATATTTATACCTTTCATTTATACATAGCTATATTAATTATGCCAATATAACCCTGGTCAAGCACAAACAACAGAAATTTTAACAAAATTAATAACTAGCAAAAACATGCCAGTAGAATCATATTTTATAAAGACATAATGGAACCATCAAGACCGCTTTTGAAAGAGATGAACGCTCATACATAAACTAAATATTTACCAAAACTTACTTTTCATGTTTATTAAAGTGAAACACAATATGGCACCTAATATATTTATTTATAATTTTACGAATATTAGACACAAATATCTGCACACAACTTTTATCAGCCGAAAACTAAATTAAAAATTACTAATTACGATTGTAAAACAACTTCGAGTCTACTTCCCTTCAAGCATAAGATAAAAAAGAAACTCTCTAAGTTCAGACAATGAATTGACATTTTTCTAACAAGCTTGTAATCTTCGTGTTCACAGTATAGGGACAAATGTACATACTATATAACTTAAATGCTCAATATATATCATTATAAAGGGGCTTGGTGAAAAGGCTCATAGCGTTCTTTCTTGCTCCAGCCAGTCTTCCGTATATTGTAAATAATTTATCCTACCTATACATTTATGTAATTTTTTTTTTTAAACGGCAAATATATACAAACAAACAAAACAAATAACGACTGCAAGCCATCTGAAACGCTAACTATATTTTAAAGAAAGATAAAATAACATTCTTCTAGACGCTGATAACGAAAGCATATATATTTTTAACAACTATTATATGTATAAGACTTCATCGTAAATATTTTATCATACTACAATCATGGTCATAAATATTTGGCACAACGTTGTCAAATTAACCGGAATGAGTTCACCCACCGAGTGATAATTTTAAGTGAATACAGATATAAAGAACTAAAGCGTTAAACTTTTTCAGTTTACCAATGACTTGAGACTTTGGCACTTTGGTAATAAGTAACTGTGGTTGTACAACACAGGTGAGCAGAGGACTTACTAGCTTTAATTGGTCCATTTGTGGCCTTTTTATGACATCATAAAACAATGCAAACATGGATATTTGTATTCCTACCAAGTTTCCAGTTAACAACTGTTGCCGTTATAGAACCTGGGAGCTTCTCAAGCAAGCAGCTTCGCAATTTATTTTATTGATTACAAAGCGGAAATGCATAAATGTCTAGAGTGTATTCAGGCCTTTAGATCCTGCTGATGCGATCTGGGTGTTTCAGATTTCGTGCTGCTTTTACATTGGCACGTAGACTTTTTAATTGTGAAAAATATTGTCACGTGACTAAATAGAACAACAAGGGGGGTGAAAGGCACTAGACGGTGCACAGAAAGAGGAACAATTAATAAAACTAAAAGAATAACCTGAGAGTGAGGTATCAGATACTTTTTTCGCCATGTAAAGTTAGTTTAGATGTATTTTCTTTCAAGTTGAATCTTCCAGAAGCCAAAAAGGTTCCAGTCCAGCGGGGTGCACACTGTTCATGACTGGAATATTTGTCACTAAAACAAATAATTTGGAATTTAGGAAATTATAACATATCTATGTTTATAATTGAAAGAAATGTACGTTTAGTTGTGTGAACGTTGTGGTAATAAAATTAAGGAATTGCTGTTTATGTACCTAGTCCTAGTATATATTAATATACCTAGCTAGAGCTAGCTAGATCTACCAATAATAATAATAATAGATATTTAGAGTGGCTAGGCCCAGAAAAATTCACAAGACATATAGTCAGGGAATTATTTCCACTGGGGGCCACTAAAGTGGAGCTCCATGGCCAACAGTTTCTGTGTGTGTCTTTAAACTATAGCTAGCTATACATATAATATATCTAGTTATGCTTGGTAATATAATGTTGTCTATCTATCTAGCAAGATGCACTGATAATGTTTGTCTCTTTCCCTGAGATGGTCTCAATACATCTGGATATAATTAACATATAATACTGGCATGTATTAGAAAGTTCTAGCTATGTATTTGGGATATATATAAAATATCTAAGTGCTTTGATCCAGTCTGTCATGACAACAATATAGAAGGCCGCTTTAAAAAAAAAAGTAAATGTAGGATATAGTATGATGTGCTCTGTTTTTATGACTATGTTGATGGCAGTAACATTTTCTCTGTAGCTAGGTAACTTCAAAAATTGTGTGATGCTTGAAAAGTCCTGGAATAATGTACTGAGCCCTGGGGTTGTGGTCAGCAGTTTTGTTGGTTCAGTAAATTCAGCAGTATAAATACCAATGCAGCAGGTTCTCTTTGCTTCATTTTCACAGTATATATATATACTACAGTCGTGTGGTCAAAATTTCCCACCTCTCCCTCCCTTGGCCATATTTGTTTCACATTGTTTCTTTCTGTTTATTTATATTTCAACTTTATTTTATATTTGTTTATTATATTTCGGCTTTTTACATTTTGGCTTCATATAAATGTATTCTTTTTCAGTCAAATATATATATAGGGACGTTTGCTGGGAATTACACTACCAGTCAAGTGGCTCAGGCATTTGGCCTTGACCTCAGATTACAGGCTTATTTGGCACCACTGGCCTGTTTCTGTAGGTACATAAATTGCATAACTAAGACTGGATGGGTGTGGCCGGATGTGAATATATTCAGGCATATATAGTTTAGACCAGCACGTAGTGACCGGAAGCATAGTTTAAACCGGAAGGGTGTGACTGGATATGCAGCAAATTAATTAAGGAAGGGCAGAACGTTTATACCACCACTGATTGGCTGGAGGCTTAGTTTAGACCAGCAGGGTGTGGCCTGAATACACAGCAAATTAGAGACTGACAGGGTTTGGTCGGTAGTGAAAGACTGACAGGGTTTGGTCAGTAGCGAAATAACCAACAGGGTCTGTTCAGTAGTGATTAGTTAAGGACTGGCAGAGTGTGGCAGGATGCAAATTATCTACTACAGGATGTTTATGCATGCGGCACTTTATTAAGAGCTAGTGGCCTTTAGGTATATTACTGTGCATATTCCCAATTGTCCCTTTTTCTCCCAATTCGTGTCTTATTACTTGTGTCTACCCTCATGTCATCATGGTTAAATATCCAAATATCCTAAAATGTCCTGGAAATTTAGTCTGTAGCTAAAAGTCCTGAAAATATAATAAAAATGTCCTGAAAAGTCCTAGAATTTTAGTTTTAGTTTTGGTGGCCATATTTATATCTGTCTTAAGGCTGGCTTCCACATAAACTTTTCTTGTAGCGCGTGTATATACTTTTTCTTTTGCATAACATTTTGGGAATCTTTCCACACGTTAACGTATTTTTAAAATAAAATTCATGCTGTGTATGCGTGTACTGTAGTGGACGAAGATTAGCCTAGGAAACTTAGCTCTTTTCCTTTCTTGCTCTTTATTTGATCTCGTTTTTAATTTTGAAATTTTATCCAGAACAATATAATAATAACGGAAATTGTTGCCATAAGAAAATACAGGGATTTCTTGGCTAGATGAAGATATGTTAGGAAAAAGAAAAAGGAAAAGAAAACCACCAAAAATATGGGTAAAACCGTGGCTGCAATAAGGTATGAAAAAATGCCTATTCTAATATCGCCGCTGAGCTCCTACTTCGACACCAGGAAGAGTTTAGGAGATATTTATGCATAAATATAGAGACATACCAGGTAAAGAAAATTCCATTTAAAATATGGAGTGCTTCAACCTCGTCCCCAAGGGCCTCTCTCTTTTTTATATCAGAAATCTCGCCTTCCGATATCAAAAAGAGAAAGAGGCCCTGGGGACGAGGTTAAGCATGCTTAAAAAGGAGAATGTGTCGATATTTTACTCAACAACTTAGTTTTAAAAATAAAAGTGTAAAAAATATATTTAAGTATGTATTGCCATCTTGAAGCAGCCTTAAAAGTATTCATACCTATTAATTTATTTTCTTTTTCAATGCCGACCCCATGTGGTATATACAATGATAATGAAATGACGAAATGGCATTAAAAGACATCCCTACTTTTAAAATGCCTTACTTACATTTGTTTACATATAACTTTATTAAAATAATTATCTCATCATTTTATTTCACCAAATAAACATCACTGTCGCATCACCATTTCTGTACCTATATACAGAGTAGTACAGGTGCAGTAACGTTGTGCATATTTTTAATCCACATCTCTTCATGTCATTTGGTTTCCACCGTTTCCTCCTCATGGTCTGTATCAAAATGTTTTTCCTCTCTCCCCCGCCTAAGTTTAATTTAAACCGAGGCCAAAATAACAGACAGAGAACAGGAGAGAAAGCAGAGCCGTAGCCACAAAAAAATTATTGTGGGGCCTAATTTGGGGGAAGAGCAAACATAAGCATGCGGGTATAAATATATGCACAAAACAGTTTATTGCACTTAAAAATCTAAAATCAGGAAAATTATTGGGCTGGCCTGGCCCCCCGGTTGCTACGGCACTGGAAAGTGGACAAGGTTCACAAGTACAGGCGTTAAACAGGGAAAAAACGGACGGATTTCTTCACTCGCTTGTCGGAATAAAAAACTTTTCCTGATTTGTGCACATTTACTGAAACAAATAGCGCGACCGACATAATTATGGAACTTTTGGCGTTTTATGCTGATTCATTAGTTTGCACGAGATTGTCACTGTGATTCATTGAAATATAATTCAAAATTGTATTTATTTCACTGATCAATGCCTTCACAAAGGCATCAAATGGACCAATTTGGTGGGTAGCAAGACCATTCCTTGTCCAACCATGCTGCATAACCACGGTTACTTCTATACCAAAGCACCTAAGATAAGTCTTAAGTCATTTATATTTTTTGGAGAGACACCCGGTTTCCAATCCGTAGACAAGTGCAATCCTTCAGCAGAGCAAACAGGGAGTCCAATGGTAAGGAAGTGCAACCGGTGTGCAACTCCTGAAGAAAGCTAAAATGCCTCTCCGGTCTGCCTGTTACCAGCATGAAGCTCCCAGTATATAGGTCGCAACATGTTCACCAGAAAAATGGACAATGGACCAGAGGTATGCAAAGTGCAATGCACACATAGTCATAACCACTAAGCCTAGAAGAGAAGCAAAAAATAAGAATTACCCCTCATCTTATGACCATTGGATGAGAGGTGTAAAAAAAAAGCATCAATTGATCTTAGCCATTTAAGCCGAGAATCATTACTTTCTAGTCATTGGTAAACTGGGAAAGTAAACAGGAAAAATGTAATTCTTTCTCAAGTTATATCAATGAACACTTTCGCAGCACTTGTGCAAATTTATTTTTGAATTTTTGACGTTTTGTGCCAATATTTTATTACCAGCGTTGTAAGCCAACTCTGACTTTTTCGCTTCCAATCGTTGCGAACACGTACTGTGAATATTATAAGAAACAGTTAGGAACAGCCTCTTTCCATGACATTATTCTTTTCGATATGAAAACAAAATTTCCAAATTATTTCCCATTCCGTTTTTGTAGCCTGCTTCTCAAAGTATCGCGGTGCTGAAAATCCAGTGAATTCATAAACAATTTATGAGAGTTTTGCATTTTTGGAAGATACACTCAGATGAATGAAAAATAAATATATTATTAATGAGGTGTTTTACAACACGTTTCTATAAACATGATCAGCGTTGGCTCCTCGTAGAAAATAAATAAAGAAAAGTACATATTACCCGCTGCGGAGGAGAAAGATGAGTCATATATCGAAATAAAACTCAGTTCAGGGCCGAAATTTCACTTCACTCACACACGTCAGCTCAGACTCAAGTGGTGGCAAAAACTGTTGTACATAGGCAACTTATGATGGCAGATGCGCTGTGGTAGTCGCAGGCTACGCGGATCAACGTTAAAAACAAGGGACAAATTTTTAAGAATGTTTTATATGTTTTTATACCACTTTTAGTTAGATTTTAAAGACTTATGCAGATATTAGAAGATATTATTATTTCGCTATTTCGTCATTTCACTATTTCGTTGATTATCATTAGCCTTATGTACATCTATGTACATATGTCTTTTAGATACAATAACAAATATAAATGCACATGGATAACATACAGTCACATACAATACAATACAATTAATACAATTAATGGCTAATTCACGTCAACTATAAACAAAATAAATGACAATAGCAATAATAATAATAGTAATAGTAATTTTTTTTCTGATTTTTCTGGATTTAAGTAAAAATATTTATAGGAAGCCTAGATTTGGTATATAAGTCTTATGTACATACATCACCTACAAGGACAATCTGGATTCCAGTTTTTAACTTTTTGCTTAAATTCATGTAAAGAATTTGGTGTTTTTATATCGTCTGCTAGTAGGCTCCATAACTTTTGACCTAGGTATGTAATAGATTCAGTTTTATAACGTACCGTTTGAACATTTCGACTTTGGAAATCATTGTTGTTTCTGAGGTTGTAGTTTAAATCCCTCATTTCGAAAATATCTTTCATCAATTTAGGCGAGAGTTGATTTTTTATTTTATAGAATTCTGTTACTACAGT
>JANTOQ010648788.1:0-10331 GCA_027564595.1 Bythotiara depressa
ATCTCCTGATAATAACAACAAATGTTGGTAAAATAAGTTATGATGCCTATACCTTAGTTTCGTTAAAGCATACATTCATAAATTTAGTTGCAAATTGATATTTTTTATTTGATCATACTGTAAAATATTTTCTACATTAAGAATTGTTTGATGAGATAGGTCAGTAGTATTTTGTTTATCTTCATCTCTAAGAACTGTTGTTAATAAAATTAGGAGTAATTTGGGAATAGCTGATAGAGATTTTCTTTTTTGTTTCTTAAAACGTTTATAAAATTTAGGTTTATGTGGAATTGTAGATATTTTTATCCATATAGTTTTATAGTTATAACTGAAATATACAATTCTGTATTCTTATAATACGCCCATTTCATTTCCAATGCGTTAAAATGGTGTTTGTAATTTTGGAAAATCTAGACAGTTTTCCTCGTCAATGGCTGTGGTACTTAGCGAGATGGTGAAGTAAGTAGCTAAATTTATTTGCCACATAAAAAATCATAATAAATAACAAAAACAGATAGCTAGCTAACTTAAATGTATATAAACTATAAAAATATTGAAATATTAAAATAGTTAGCTAGCAATAAGAATAAATTATTCACATTGCGTGGAAAGGAATACCAAAGGGCTGATACAACCCTGTTTCCATGGCATTCCCTATTTGTGGATATTTTTAAACAAAAAGGTTAAAGTGTATAATAAAGATAGGGTCATCTTCCTTTTTCTGTAGTTAAGCTGTTAAGAATGCAAAAAGTTACACATGTTTCGATTCTTAAGAGGGACGGTGGGTTTTTATATATTTTCTGAGGCAGTAGTTGGTTTATAGCTAGTTGCAGGCTATTTTGTGGCACACATTGTGATTTTAGATTTTAATTCTTGTTGATCCCGTTTGTGAGACGACGTTTTCCAGCTTAGCTAGCTATTATCTATTCACCAGCAGAGCGTAGCTTCAGGGCAGTTTTTATTTTCACAATGCTTTCACAATGCTAGTAATACTGTCATCTGACCTTCTTTAAGTTTTCCAAGAGCAGGAGGGGTAACTAGGTATCCTCTTGCTACACGTGCTAAATTCAGTTTAACATAGAGGGCTCCCTACAATGGTAGTGCCACACTCCCATGGTGGTAGTTTGCAGAATGGGGTCCAGCAGAGATTTGAAGTCTAATGTGTTAGCTAGCCTGAATCCATCATTTCAAATGTACATCTGGAGGCGCCACGTATCATTTCTGGTTTTCTATTTATTTATTTAGTAGTAGGATTATTATTTATGTGTTACTGTTTTCATATTGAGGTCATTGGAGTTTCTATCCACTTTAGCTAGTACAGTAGCTATCATAAAAAATCCACTACTATATAACATGCAAGGGATTCTACCTGAAGGGGATTAATTTTTGTGGGAACTTATTTTCAGCAGTAATTTTTTTTTGCATTTCGAGGGAATTTATTTTCGCAAAGAGTCTCATCAATATCGAACATGTCAAAAGCATTTCCACCTGCATCTACCAATTCTTGATTATCATCGTCGGCATTTGTTGTTTCCGTAACATACATCGTACTTTGTTGCTGAAAACCTGATGGATTTTGCAATAGTTGATTTGTTACCGGATTCGAAATGTCGTTAACCAACGGATCAATGTCATTAAACGAATCCAATGATGGTAACCCTTGTGAACCCTTCTCCACTGCATTTGTTATTCCAGCAACCTTCCAGCCTTTTAAGCAAACATCTCTGCCAGCTGATGAAATCATGTGGTTGAAAATCTCAATCATCCATTTAGCGTGTATTGGCTTTACTACTGACAATTTTAGGTCGATATTTTGATTGTCATCTAGTGTGCGAGTCACCTGGTCTGTGTAACAAACCATGAACTTGTTCTTCATGAACTGTTTGACTTATTGGTTCGGGCCTCCTAGGACATCCAGTGGTTGGAATAAATACGTAAGATTTGCAGGAACTTTCTCAAGAAGTATGTTGTTATCTCAAAGCAATTCCTACTCATTCTCCATAGTTTGTTCTTTAAACACATCCATAATAAGTAGAGCAGGGTGGTTGCAGTCAAGATTTAAAATCTTTTATTGTTTTTCTACGTAGGGAACAACGATATACTCGATAATATTCAGGACGATGACGATGGAATGTTGACGATGGAATGCAAAAAACCCATTTCAACTTCTTTTCGTACTTCCTCAGAAAATTCAACTTTTCCAGTAGTAGCCTGACGTCGAACATAACCCAAACGCTTAAATGGACTTTTCACCCAAGAAGACTCCTCTAGATTTATGTGGTCTAAATTACATTCTGGATGCCTCTTAAAATCAAGGCCTTTGTAGTTGCCATGTCTCCACCTCGTGATCGTACAGCCTGAAAATAAAATTTTTGTTCATGAAATTAGTGACATATTTTTTACATGATAACAAAGGTACATTTGTACATACATTACTAGTGTATGTGTATAGTGGGTTAGGGAAGAAATAAATGAAGTATACCTTCAGGTAATCTTGTACCATAAGATCAATGAATCGCAGCATAAGTGGACGTCCTCTTCCTTGCTCCACTAATAATTTCGATGGTATTCTTTTTGGGCTTTTCGCTTCTTTAAGTTCCTCCATGTATTTTGATTTAAATTCTCGTACAGTGCTTTCATTCAATAATGTAAACTTAGTTTTGAACTTTCTAACAGGCGGGCGGCTGTGCCATTCTAACATGCGTACTTTGCAATTTCATATCTCTTTTGGTGAATACCGTTTGTAAGAACTTTTCTTCTTGGATTCAGTAGCTTTTTGGGTTTCATTTTGAACAACTTCAAATCTATTTGCTCAAGATTACACTCAGTACGATTTACCACCATCTCGTGCAAGTTCAGAAAAATCTCATCAGACATTTATAAAAGAAAAACAAATCGAACATGTGAAATTGACAAATATGTCTGTATAACGTTTGAATCGAATAGGTATTTTTACTGAGAAATTGACAAATATATGTATGAATAACGCTCGAGTGGAATAGTTTTATACTGTGAAATTGACAAGTATATCGGTATAACGTTCGAATCGAATAGTATTTATATTGCCTCATTAAAGGATTTCTAAAAACAAAAAATTCAGATTCAGCACCTAAAAATTGATAAAGACCAATTATTTTCTTATTTCTAGTGATTTCTGTTTTAGCAGTAACACTGCAAACTTTTAAATTTTGCAGACTGCGCAAAAGCATAATTTTATGACGTCATTGTCGACACAGTTCAAAAAAATCTTAAAAGACACCAAAAAAATGGGAAAAAAATGCCTCTGAGTGCTCTCATTGCTCTGACTTTGTTACATGTAGTTTACAAGTACAACTTTTAGAGTATCGCATAAATAATGAGCAATGTTAACATTTTTGTTGAAAACATTCCAGAATTGTGGGGAACACATCAAACTACTTCCTAGACTCTGTTCCGGAATATACAAAAACTGTTGTTGTGTTTTGCATAATTATGCAATGTTGTCATGCGTATATAATTTATTCAAAAGAGCGTAAAAATACGAGAGCAAAAGATAATCATTTCTGAATACCTAACAAACGCAAAAATGTTCAATAAAAGGTTTTGACCATAATTGGTAAGTGGAAAAACCTCTTGAGCACTCTCAATGCTCTATTTGCTCTGCTCCAAGAACAGAGCAAACAGAATCAATTTCTTTTGCTCTCAACACTCTCAAAAGTACCAAAACCCCAGAAATATTCGAAGAGTGAAAAGGTAAATCGGTCTCATGTTTTCTAGTTGAAAATTATATCATAGGAAAGCTCATATTCTAAACTCCAAAACCGTGTCTCAGTTATTTTTTTATTTTGGGTTAGTGCCGAGAAAATCAAGAAAACATGTTACTTACACATAAAAATATTTGAAAAACTCCCTCGCCCCTCTTTATTCATTCATATCTCACGATCAAATCAATTTAAAGAAAAAATGAGGCACTCTTTTGTAGAGAAAAGTTTGCTGATTCTTACTATGTCAAAAGCAACTTTTCCCTGACTTTCCCTTGTACCTTTTCACCTGCCAAAAGTTAGGGAATAACATGACAAAACGTTTTAGAGAAACATCGTTGTAAAGTTTATTACGGGTGGATAATCTGAAAACAAAGAAATTATTAAGATTACAGTTGATTACATCTCATGAGGCGGGTTTGTTTACTTTTCTTTTGGTATAGTCTTGTAATTTCATATACAATAAGTTGTCTTATGAAATAAGAAAGAAAAGGAAAGGAAAAATGTTAGTTACCATTAGTAACAGCTAGTACAAACATTAGGAAGATTAAACATTTTTTTTGCAAGTACTTTTTATTTATTTTGGGGGGTTTTCTAAAATGTAAGAACTAAAATGTAAGAACATGTTATTATATTATTTCATGTAACAAGGCATAACAGTTAAAATTAATTTTAATGATAAGAGTAACAACTTGCCACTGCCATAAATTTCAATCGATTTCTATTTGTTCTACTTTATCTTCACTCTTGCTCTTTTAAACGTTGCTGCATCAGCCCACATTCGTAAACCATCTCTTGTTCTAGAAGGGTGGAACGTTAACTCAGGATGGTTTAAAATTAAACTCCATGATCGTTTTCCATACTTTGTTATGCCCATTCTTAAATTTTTATCTTTTTCTTTAGTAAATTTTACGTTTTGATGATTTTGTACTTTTAAACAAGATCTCCTTCTTTATTTCTACATTTTTTGAGATTTCCTCTCTTGTTTCACTACAGAAACTTTCTCCGCAATTTATGCTGTTAGAGACTATAAATTTTTCTATGCTGGAAAAGTCAGTACAAAAGCCTGGTCCTTTACTACTTGATATTTCTTTATTTCCATGATATTTATCTGGTATATTATTACATGTACCATTTGTAAGTATTTCATGACTTTTTGTTATACCATTTTCATCAATGTCCTGTTCTACCTGATCTAGTTTGGTTAATACATCCATAAATAATATTACAAGTTGGACTTTCATGGATATTTCCAACAATTTAATCCATACATTTCTTTCCCTCAATAGCAACATCTCCTGAATGAGGGTTTCGTACAGGTGTATGCTTTTCTTCTTTTACATTGACCATTTGGTAGATTCTCCTACTTTATTTCAGGTTGTTCATCAAAAAAATACTACCACAAATGTTTTGAGTCAATATGTTTTCATAGACCCCTGCTACTATAAAAATCTGTATGTAGACAAAAACCAACTGGACAACTGGACAACTAAAACAACCTGTATCGTATGGTCGTAAAACTAACCTTCTTTTTGCATGTACAGCACCTTCTATGGCTTTCCAGTTAACTGATAAAAACCTTGCTCTCTTCATGTTTTACAAAGTAAAAAGAAATTAACGATCGTGTATCAGTATATATGTAGTGTCCAATACGGTGACTTGTTATAAAAACCTTAAAGCAACCAATGAAATGTTACTTTAGGCATTGGAGCCAATAGAAATTCCATGCGAAATATACTATAGTTAAAATGCATTCAAGTTACACCCTGGTATACGCTATAGCATTCTGCAAAGAAGACATTTTAATGTAATAAATAAAGTAAATACGCAACTTTGTTACGTTTATGCATTACACGATTTTTAGTTTGAAATATATTTCTTATTAAATAGAACATAAAGTTCATTCATTAAAAAAAGGCTATTTTAGTCTCTACAAAAATTAAAAGGAACATTATCCAAAGTAATCTCTGTACAAAATAAACATGAACATCTAGTTCCCAGTGGAATTAATTATCCCCCACTTGAATTCATTTCGTATTCCTTGAAAATGTATTCTCTTATGTATGCTGTTAGATGTTAAACATGTAAAAAGGAATCAGTGAATATAAAAATTGGCACCTTACATTATAATGTATCAAGAGAATAAATAAAACTTTATTAACACAAACGAAACTGCAATTCACAAGACTAATTTTAAAACATAAGATAAATTTTGAATTAACTACAGTACGGTAGTTTTATTTCTGAATTTATTTAGTTTGAAATCGCCTAGCTACTTTAGCTAGTAACCATTATTTTGTTATTTACTTCATCAAACATCCACTACTATGTACACAACATACAAGGGATTCTAGTTTGTTTTTTCTTCTTTTTATTTCTGTACTTATTTAGTTTTACACAGTTGCTTCCATAGTTGCAGTGTGCATAATCCTAATGATATTCTTGCTAAACTTACAACTGATGAAAAATAAATTATATTGGCACAAGCTGGCACACGTATCTTCTCCTAGCCCACGAATTAAGGAAAATCTCACAGAACCTTTATCCTCTGTTCTTTTTATAGCTATTAATTTGTTTTACATATTTTCGCATTACTTATTGGTACATACAGCTTTAAAAAGTTACACAAGCTATCTGGAGACCATAATTTATATGTTGTGTCTTAACGGGCTGGACACATACTGTACCTCTTCTCCTTTACCTCCAGGTTATGTTTACATCAATAGGGTGATGCAACGCTTGGTTTTCTGTCATTTTGGCGGAGATAAAATGAAATTTTATACATTATTATAAGTCATATAGACATACATTTTATCAATTCCAGTGGCATTATGATCAATATACATTATACATGCAAGATTCAGTCACATACAAACCTATTGACATTTTCTAATTCAATTTATCAGTTATTCTATAGGACTCTGTACTGGTTCTGTTTGCCACTTTAAGTTGCGCATTGTTAATTTATAATCTTATTCATATTGGCTTATACATACATCACTACGTACAATTGCAGTTGATAACTGTGTGTCACAGGTTGTTTGGCAGTTGCACATATCTTTGTGTATCATTTAATAGCCTTGTTCATGTATCACTACTCGGAACCAAATTATTTCCCATGAAAGAGTAAATGATATAGCATTTATGGTAAATCTTTTTATTTACTAGTAAATAAAATTATTTTACTATAAATCTTTTTATTTACTAGTAAATGGAATTGATTTATGGTAAATCATCTTATTTACTAGTAAATGGAATTCATTTATGGTAAATCTTTTTATTTACTAGTAAATAAAATTCATTTACCATAAATCTTTTTATTTCAAGTTCTGGTTATAAATGAAACTTCCAGTTGCGTTATGGAAGCTCCACATCGAGTCTACAAGTCAAGACAAAACTTCTGCTCAATCAGACAAAACATGGCAAGACTATTATTGTGTAAATCATGTAAAATATTATTATAACAGGGGCTAATACAGGACATATTCCATAGCGAAAAGCACTATTGGGTGCCGGAATTCTCATGCCCAAATTAATAAAAAATATCCATACAATTTTTTATTGTTCTATTCTTTACAGTTGTTCTTTACTTAGTTAGTTGCAATATACATACAAATGCTGCCAAAAAGTGATTTGCACTTCTAAGACACCAAAGACAAATAATGTCAGTGGGTTTGCATCTGCATACCATTGGGGGTGGCTAGCACCTCCCAAATTCAAATCCTGTATTAGCCCCTGTATAAGTATGAAAGGTAAAATTCTAAAGAAGACACATATTTTGTTTTGAGTGATTCTGTTTTGAGGGACAGTTCTTTCAGCCATTCCAAGCAAAGAAAGCTTACTTTATACTAGTAAATTGCCTGTCATATTAAACGAAAATAATTTACTTGATGTAACTTATTTTATTTACTGCAAATGAATTTCATTTACTAGTAAATAAAAAGATTTACAGTAAATGAATGTTATTTACTAGTAAATAAAAAGATTTACCATAAATGAATTCCATTTACTAGTAAATAAAAACAATTTACGGTAAAATAATTTTATTTACTGGTAAATAAAAAGATTTACAGTAAATTAATTTTATTTACTAGTAATAAAAAGATTTGCCATAAATGAATTCCATTTACTAGTAAATAAAATGATTTACGGTAAATGAATTTTATTTACTAGTACTGTAAATAATAAGATTTACAGTAAATGAATGTTATTTACTAGTAAACAAAAAGATTTACAGTACATGAATTTTAATAACCTTGTTCATGTATGTACCAGCTAGGTTTGGGATTTATAATCGTTTTTTATAGTTATAGTTTCCAAAACTTATTTGCCACAGGTAATTGCATTTCAGGCCTTACCAGTATAAGCTACGTTATTTGCAGTTGGTGACCAAATGGACTAGTAGTATATAACGTGTTCCAGCGGGCTTCCATATTAATAAGTAATGTCTGACTATAGTTTCCATTTGTGTTGTCATTGGGTCAACTAAGGCTATATTTATTATTTTGCTTGTACATAACTTGTTGTGCCTCATTCGGTGACATGATTCTGCTGTGTGTTAAGTTATTTGTTTAGATACGATTCTGAATCATCACATTGGCCTGTTAAGGCTGCTTTTCATTATTGTGTTTTTGCTCGCACAAGCTGAGAAAGTTGAAAATTCTCAACTTCCATGACAGACAGACGTTCACTCCGCCCATGGTCATTGGTCTAGTAAGGCCTTCAAACAGTATTTGCATATGTCAGATCAAGTAGTTACAGGGTTTACGTTTCACATGGTGACAGTGTTGCAATTTATTTCAGTTTTGGGACTAAGATGCATGTGCATCTGTCCGTCATAATTAGGGGGAGTTTTGTGGGTAATTTGGGAGCGTATTGCTTCTCTTGCACAATATTGGTTTATACAGCTCGTTCCTGGCCGCCAATATTATTACAGCATTTTACTTTGTTTGGTTTCAACTATATATCTGTGGTTCATTTGTTTTAGTGTGCTGCCCTAGTAGGCTAGCACTTGGATCCTAGTTGATCTCGACAGGTCATAGTAGACCGCATTTTCAATTGTTGTATTTGTGTTTCAGGGTCCTAGTAGACTGCTTTGCAGTTGTAGTACACGTGTTTTGGTCCTAGTAGACCGATTTATAGTTCTAGTACATTGTATGGTCCTTGTAGACCTACCACCCCTCACAGGTTCGGATCCTAGTAGTGTTTGTTGGGCCAGGAACTAACTGAGGAGCCATGCACCATCTGATTTGTTTGTGTTTTTACTGTGAGATCAGTCCGGAGAATTAATTAATTAATGCCTATTGTGTAAATATAGCAAAGGTTTCTAGTCCCTAAATTCAGACATCAATTTTGAAGCAGCAACCACTTTCCAGATGCTTATTCTGTATAACATGGTCGGGCCATTGAGGAAATTAATGACTTCTACTAGCCGTCACGTGGAAAATGCTTAGCCAATCAATTTCATTCTTAGACAATTGAAATAAATTAGCGTGTAATTCAAATAAATTATTTTTTAAGTTCTCTATAAACCACCTGCACATGACAACACGGCTTGTTCAATAGAATCAAAACAGTTGTAACTCCATCTCATTTAAACCTCCTTGGTACAACCAACCTCTTCCTTGTTAAAGCTACGAAGAAGAATTGCTTATATACATACAATTAAAAGACAATCAGAATCAATGAAATATTCCCTTTAAGGATGGCACATCCACACAACATACAGTTCTCAGTACTTCCCTTAGGGTGGGAGCAAACCGATCCAACATTTCATCCAAAATCGAGATTTTGAGGTGTTAGATAGAACGTTGGATCGGTTTAAATCTGTGTTGATGAAAAATCCATGTTGAATGAGAAGAGATAATGATGGATGAAAGTTTATTATTTGTCCTTCTCATCCAACACAATTTTGATGTTTGATGTGTTTGAGGACACTTTTCATCCAATGTCATACTTAATTTTGAATGCATATTTGAACGTGATTTTGATTTTGAATACATATTCCAATAAGTTAATTTTCTGAAAATTAAAATCAGATGTACATAACAGTAGAAGAAAAAATAAATAAACATGTCTAATAGCAGTGATTCTGATGCAGATACGAATTTTCCCGGTCCTGGGAAAAGCTTTTCTGAATCACTTGAAGAAAAAAAGGGTAGCACAAGAAGGACGGACAGCCAAGACAATAAAGAAACCACAAAAATCTACACTTGAAGAAGAAACAAGTGTAAAAAAACCCAACAAAACCTACACCTGAAGTAGAAAAAAAGGAGGGGGTGATGCTTCGTGTCAATTCATTGTCTGCCCCCTCTCGGTTAAAAAAAAAACCCTTTTGAACCACTGGTGCAAATGGGCTGAAATTTGGTGACTTTTCCTAAAATTTATTTAGAAACAAGGGATGAAAATTTTTTAGTATTTGGAATAACGGTTCTTCTGTTGGGATTAGATCCTCAGCAGGTGCTCAAAATTTTTTTTTCAACGTCATGATATTATATACCGTTGGAAAGATAACTTTTGTTTGGAAATCAGAAATAGTAGTCAAATAAGCTAATTCTATTTAATAAAACACCCCCAGGCTTATTTTAGAAC
>JANTOQ010648899.1:0-10331 GCA_027564595.1 Bythotiara depressa
AATTTGTATAAATTAGATTTTCTCACCAGCTGTTTCAGGCAAAGTGAAACCACCCTCGTGTAAACTGCATTCATTATATGTTAGATGTATCTAGACAAGTTTTTTTAAGAAGGGCGTTTTGTTTAATATTGATTATTTGTGATGTTCCTCCTCCTCATTATGTTTGTTTGCCTTCTCTATTTAATCCTAACCCATCCCAAGGAAAAAATTATTGATTTACCCTATTTTGACGCCATTAGATCCAATTAAAAGCATTGGTAAAAGGAAAAAATAGAGGCTGAAATAGTCATTTCAGACGATGTATAAACGTTGGGAGGCTTACAGCGCCCCCAAATCCGCCAGCTGGTAGGCTCCCTCGCTTCGCTCGTTATCAAAACAGCCGATACGATTAATTTTCCTTATTTCGACCCCTGTAGTGGTAGTGTAAGTAATTTCAGTGCAAGCTGAGGATGGCTCGAAAGTTTCATGTTGAGAAATGGACTGTCGCTTCGCCGACGAACCACCCAGGTTAAAAAAAATCACCTGATAAATTAATTGACAAACTTATCGCCTACATACTATATGTTCGACGATTACATGAACAGAATTACTATGACCTCATTGACATTATTGCTATGGATGAAACACCTATATTTCATGACATGCTGGCTAGCACAACAGTAACTGAAACGGTGCTAAATCAGTCGTTATGAAAACAACAGTCCATAATAAAAATCGAATTACAGTAGTTCTGGCTGCTAAAGCCAATGGTGAGAAATGTAAGCTGTATGTTGTATTTCCTGGGGCGAAACGCGAAGTTCAAAGTTAAGAAGCTTTGCTTTGTTGAATCCACTTACAATCACTGGATGAATGAGCAAGCTACTCTTAATTGGATTGAAAAAGTACTGAACACATTTACTTTTGGTACTAGATGGTTACTAACATGGGACAGTTATCGAGCTCACTTAACTCAGAGTGTCAAAGATTTACTTCGCAAGGGTAAAGTCGATCAGGCGATTATTCCAGGAGGGGAAACTGGACATATGACACTTGGAGAGAATTGGATGGATACATCATTATAAAGTCATTCAGATGCTGTGCGTTGTCTAACGCTGTTGATGGGATGGAAGATAATGAAATAACCTGTTTCAGACATGGCAAACCATTGGAATTGGGTAAAGAGCGTCTCCAAAATGCAATGGAAAATTGACACGAAGAATACGAGAATGATCCTTTCAACCTAAACGAATCAGACATCGAAGAAAATCCTGAAAACGAACTCGATGAGGACTCTGAGGAGGGTGAAAATGTCGAGATAGAATAAGATGTAGTTTGATGGTGGTCAAACGTTTATGGAAAGCATTCTTTATGTTACTTTATGCTTTTTCTATCTTTGTGAATTTGTTATTTGGTTTTCTAATAAGCGCCCCCGAAGTTTGAAAATTTTAAAATAAGTGCCACCCTCTCTAACAAGCGCCCCCCCCCCCCTAAATCCAAAAATAATAAAATAACTTAATAAGACCCGGGTGCTTATTACAGGAAATAGTTTTTTTTGGAAACAAATGGAAAGATAATTTTAAATCTAAAACAGCATAAATCACCAATATCCAAGATTGACAAATATGATCACCTTAACTACCATTGTTGGTCCAATAGCATTTACTTCATATAAGTATCGCAAATCTTCACTTTTTACATTCTCAATTCTATGCCAGCGGCTTATTTGACCACCGTTATTAATTAAACAGTTTAACCCATGGCTTCCAACCAAATTGCTAATTGTTTCCTCTGCTGAATCGATCGATTCTTGATTTGTAACATCTTATACAATAGAAAAAGAGGCATTCCCGTCAATATAAGGATTTTTACTGTATAATTGTTGCATATGTGTAAGTGGCACAGTATGAATAATAATATATCTCCTTTATTATGGCTTTCAGAAATTAGTGACCTCCAACAATAGCATAAACTTGAAATTGTAGCAGTGGTTGAAATTCAGACTCAAAATCTGAAGAAACATGTTGTAAACATATTGATGTTTCAATCTATGATGGTATGACAAACAATCTATTCTCGATTTAACACCGACAAATTTCCTGGATTAGAATAAAACTCTGCTTTACATTTTAGAAATCATTTTAACTATCAAGTTCCTCTTGTTAAAAACCTAGTATTTACCAAGTTTCTCCTATTAAAAACCAACTAGTTACCAAGTTTATCTTGCTGAAAATAACCTCTTCGCAAAACTCCAATAGGTTATGTTTGTGTATTTGTGTGCACCACGAGCAAAGTCAGTTATGCAATATTGCAATATGTGAGTGTACTCCTGTGACGATATCGTGTGCAGGGTGCCTGCTTGTAAATCCCTCAGAGCTGTAAGCTTAGAAACAAAAAATATTGAGACATTTTTTCTACTAAAAAATCTTTCAGTATAATCACAAAATATATTTCAGTAATATTAAGCATGGTTTTGTCGAGATATATAGGAAGTATTTTAGCTATAATTTATTTATATTATCACTAAAAATAATTTTGGGTTTATGAGATAGTCACTCACAAGGCATTCAAACAACTCTGTTTTAGAATATCAAAGTTTTTTAGAATGAGTTACATCTGTCTAATGATTTGGGGCCAACAACCATTTTTTCAGGGAAATTAGGGAATTGTGGAAATGTAACTTTTGTTTATTTGTTTAACTTATGTATCATTGCTTTCCTTGCTGCAACGTACCTTGATAAAAAAAAGTTTAAAATACTTCATGAGAACAGTATAATTACTAAAGTAGAATGACAGAAAAATTAAGAGGTTTCAGAGCAAACCATCAGAAATGATTGCCCCGCGAGTGTGAGGAGGCATATAAAGAAGCCCCTGTGTGTAAGACACCATACTATCAAGGTTAAGTGTTTTGATAATTCTTTCGACTTTGCTGCAATGCAATTCTGAGCTGTAAAAATGTCTTACTTGCCTTCAAGTTCCGTTTGGTTCACCCTATTCCGCAGATAATATTAAAGAAATGTACCTTAAATTAATCGTGAAACCTGGGACCTTGTTTTAAGATAACACAATAAGTCATTGTCCTGTCAAAATGTAATATAAGTACCACGCGCCCATCGATGCCGTAATGCCATTTACTGTCGCCCACACAGGTTTTAAAAATATATATACACCTTACAGTTTCCGTATAGGTGGAAACTTGGTAACACTTTCATTATTAGCATTTTTATTTAATTATAACTTTTAAGTTAGCCACACCCTTCGTGAAATCATCTCCATCACCCTCTTCTACAGAGGCTTTATAAAGAATAAAGCTTAGTTACTGTAAATCCTAAAAAGTTTGTAAATATAAGAAATTAATGTCAATCATTATCCACACCCCTGGTGATGTCATAATAAACTTTACTCTCCACTGCAGGGGCATTTTAAAGAATTATACCTTACAGTTACCATGAATGTTAGAAACTTGGTGAGATAAGACATTCCGGCATTGTCATCAAATTTTAATTAGTGGCCTCCATCTCAGTGAGGTCATGACATTCACTCATCTCTGCCAATATAAAGAAATGTACCTCAACAGGTAAAACATGGAAATTCCACATGATAAGACATTAAGAGATGGTCATCAAAATGTAATTATTAGCCTAACCATTTCGTAACATCATGGTGTTTTTTGTTTGGGATGCCGTGACATTTGCTCTTCTCCATACAGGCTTTTAAAAGAAAAATACCTTACAGTTCAACATGAAGCCTGGAATCTTAACAAGATAAAACATTGAGGAATTATCATCAAATGTAAACAAAGACGGCTTTGTAAAATATTGCAATATTAGTAGTTTTGCTGAGACTGGCTGCTAGTTGTTATATAACTTGCATTAACCATTGTATCCTTAGATTAACCTGTGATGAACTAATACCGTTTTTCAGTAGCTTACTTTCACCTTTTGGTAAATTATAAAGCTCCGGTTAGTGTTGTATATATTCTAGCGGTAACTATTTGTCGTATTGTAAGAAACACAACTACATGTTATAAGCTAATAAACACACACACAGAAGAATGGTTCTGGACTGCAAAACCATGCACTTATTTTATTATTATTTCATGTGTTTTTATGTTCACTTATTTTTTTATTATATATTTCATTATTTCTGTGGTTCATTTTATTCATGGGGGTCCATATATATTTTCTTGTGAAAAGGCCCCGATGTGATCAATGCATGCACACAGCAATGTGCAGCAGCGACAATAATATTACATTTTTCTTATACATATAATGGCATTTAACCCCCCTGTGGTTGATGGTTTCCCGCTCATGAACCGGGGCAATTACATATGAATATGGACTAAGGAAATGCTTCGGAATGTAGATCTGCTTTAAAGTGGCAGACTCAGAAAAATATAATATAATTTCAAAAATTTACTTTTGCGAAGAGTGATATTAAACTACCAATTATCACAAACATTCGTTTAATAATAAAATAGCATACTTTTCTTCTCAGCAGAGACCAGTATGAGAGGAATAATTTTCACTCTATTGTCCAGAACTTAAAGAAACTCCGCATAAGGAAAGTGAGAGAATAATTTATTATGTCGATTACACACGCTCCTATTGTCTTGTAAACTATGTTTCAATAAAGTTCACCTATCCATATCCATGCTCAACTGATTCCTAATACGGAACCTAACGTATACATCACAAAATCAAGAAATTGCTTTAAAAAACAGTTATCAATAAATAACATATACAGTGTATATGTGTACATACCTAATTTTATGACCACAAGATTTTTGTTGCCAGTTGCAAATTCATTTAGTTGCTGAAAAATATAAACACATACTCTTGAGAGTATATATATACTTATTATAAGCTGCACACGATATTACATTATTATTCTTTAACATGGCGACAGAGATACTGTCTACAAGAAACATCACAGAAAACTTCAAGTTGTATTCAGAATTGATGTTAATTTGGCAAAATATATTATTAACAATTATTACATTTCAATCATTAAAATCTTGGAAACAAGTAATATAATAAATTCTACAACAGGAAGTGTGTTGCAGAACAAGCTTCCATGTTTTCAATATGTCATCCATCATTCAATATAATTGCAGCATATACAATATTATGAGGCTAAACAATACATCTTTTTTAATACATTTTATTTCTATACAAATCTTTTCATTGTGAACAAAGATCATTTAGCCACATAGTAACAACTTACCACTATTTGCAGTACTTTTATTGACTGGGGAAGATGTATGGAATATATCAGAACTTGTTGCAATAAGGAAATGTAAACAAAATGGTTTATACTGTAATGCCATATTTATATAAATGCAAAAGCTTTTGCAAGCAAATAAAGGATAAAAGAAGATAAATCTTGCACTAACAGAGGTACATATAGGTTGAATGCAATGCATGTCAGTGGTTAATGTAGATTCATAGGATATGGTCAGATAGAGGAGAAAAAGAGAACTTTTGCGATCACCTTTCCTGAAAACATGCCTCAACTTTTAAACATATTTAGCAAAAAGGGCAATTTTCCTTAGAAATTAAGAGGAGCAAGCACGTATGGGAGAATATTATACGTAGGTGTCATCCCTGGAAACATATTTAGATCCATAGTGATATATAAAGTTGCCATAAAACCACAATGGATGCCATCTTCATTTTTAAGTTGTTGTAATTTCTGAGCTTTCCTCTGTTAACAGACAAGAATTATTACATGAAATACATACTGACAAAACCAAATTCCAAACTTCATGATTTCAGAGAAAAAATTCCATACAAAATAGCATTCATCCAATTAAAAATATTTCACAAATTCTTTTTTCTTATGGTTTGAACAAATTTTAAACTTTATACTTCATCCTGTTGAGAGAAAAAGAAAGATTTTTATACACATAAAGTTAATGTTATCATACAAAACAAAGTATTAACGAATAAGAAAATGTATGCATGTTAGTGGTTATTGTAGAATCATAGGGCAGGGTCAGAAAGAGAAAAAGGAACTTTTGTGATCACATTTCCTGACAATATGCCTCAAATTTTTAAATATTTTTAGCAAAAAGGAAATTTATCCTTAGACATTAAGAGCAGCAGCGTCAGCGGTTGGACCCATTTTGGGGCTAGATTAGGGTTTACATGTATTTATTATTTACTTTTACTTCTTCAAACACTATGAAACCTACTTTTAAATGTTTGTGCCTCTATGAGGGAAATGGGTATAATAAAGAAGAAAATTTATCTAGGTGCATATACCTTAAAGAATGTGTTTAAAGGAAGAGATGAGAGAAAAAGAGAATAAATTATTAGAAAATATTTCATATTACATTATTTTTTCATTTCCTTCCAACAATCTACAAAACCAATTTTTGCATCTAATATATAAGCACGGTAGCTATATCTATGGGGTTAAGGTTGATAAAATATATACAGCAATTTTACTTTTGGTGAAAACAGTAATTTGATACCTTATAAATAGCATGAGAAAAATGTTTGTAAAGTAATTGTTATAAACATAAAATCAGTTCATGGTAAACACATACCTCCGCCTTTATAGGACACCGGCATGTAGCAAAAACAAAGGCTGGTGCTGGTTTGTGACTAAGTATCTGCTTGACCAATTCCAAACCAATGCCTCGATTGGAACCAGTAATTAGGATAGAACGTGCCAACATTTTCAGGTATGAGGTTCAATATTATTGTTCTTACTGAACATAATTCACTATAAAAAGCATATTATGACATACTGGGTTTATACAAATCTGAACCGTGTATCCCTCCCATCTGTACAGAAACAATGTTGTAATTTCAGCATTGAAATATTTGAAGTAAATTCTTTAACCATATTACCTTGAAGGAAGAAATTTCGTGATTTAAGTATCTGCTAAAATTTCTTCATTGGCCAATTCGCGAAATTAAACTCCTGCGAAAAGTTTTGAAAAAGACCGAACTTCGCAAAAATTAACTCTTCTTTTTTTTATCACTCGCACACTTCTTTTATAACTCGTTATAATTTGTGTTGGAAAATGTATGAAAATGGAGAGGAAGAATGGGGCGTGTGATGTTCGGTAAATAAACGAGAAGCATTATGTCATTATTCTAAATGATGAAGTTCAAGATAGCAACATTGAAAGAAAATAGGTCTTGTAATCGTTTTTGTAATTCTTACCATGCTTCTTTTTTATTATTTATTTTTAAGTAATGGTTCACTACTACTACAGTGTTTCAAGGGAAATAATGTCATCACTCGCTTAAACTGTCCCAATTTTAAAGGTGGCTGAGATGCCTGGTGTTATCTGTCATAGTTTTGCTACAAATTGATCTTAATCTTGCGTATGACTGAATGTTAGATTCAGCCTTTCGAGAAATTAAATTCTCTCGAAAAATATGTCATCGTCTACTTTGCGAAATTAAATTCATATCTTTTTTTTTCAACTCACAAAATTAAATTTCCCACTTTTAGGTATATATACATAGGTAATAATGGAAAGAAAAACAAAGGGAATACACATCTTGATATTACTGATATTGCATGGACTGATAATTAGACATCTTGTACCAAAACATTTACTTAGGACAATTTATTTTGCTTTCTTCCAACCTCGCGCAAACTATAGAAAAATCCATTGTGTAGACATTGCCAGACCTAAATGACAAATTTAGCTTTTTCATTTACTAGCTGTGTAGTAGAAATTTGAAAATTTGGTATGGTAAAAAAACATTAAGAAATCTTAAAATCCTCAAAAAAACTCGATGAAGCTCAATTTTGATTTTGATTATTTCGGGTCCAGCACATTTCAGTGCATTGAAGTAGAGTTCTGCACTGTGGGGGTAGTCATCAGCACCATGAGAGTTTGATCACGAAGCAAATTGAAAATATCATGTCATGTTTGTACTGGGACCAAATACCTATCATCAAAAGATAGCAGGCTAAAATAATAAAATAAGTCTTCAAATAATATGTAAAATTATCATTAGTTGGGACAGTATGAAATCACATGCTTATAAAAAATTTTAAACAAAAAGTTTATAAAGAAATATAAACAATATGTCAAAATTGAGCTTAATCGTTTTTTTTTAGGATTTCATATAGAAAGGTCACAGTTAGTTAATCTTCAGTACATTGTCATCTGCACACATTGTAGTTGTTGTTCGTGTAGTTAGCACACAAAAATTAATTATACAAATTCAAGTAGTGAGATCAAGTACGGCCTTATACTACGATTTCTCGTAGCAGAGTTGAAGAATTATGCATTGTACCATATGTAAATTCATGTCATAAAATCGATATATGTTTACTATAATCATGACTGTTAATTAATTTGTAAACCTCCCCAATTCTGGAGAAACTGCAAACTCACTTTTTCGATTAATAAAAGAATAATCAATAATTAATAATTACCGTGCGAATGTCAACGTTTTTTTAGAATTGATGACAATGAACGACCAGTTTGTTCTGCAGCCCTTTCTGTTCCCACATTCGCTGCACTCCAACCAAAATGAAAAAGCTCCACCAATCATTTTATAGATACAATAAAAGAATAGCATCATTAAAACATTATTGATTAAAAGATATCCGAACAACAATTGTTTCAAGCAAGTACTTGTATGAGTTGTTTTTTTGTGAATCACTGAAACATATTGCAAGCATTTTATTTTTCGGAATTAGGGTAATTTAAAAAAGGTTTGTACGTTTATGGTGCCATGTTTAGATTCTCTAACTGCAAAAATAATGTGGATACATCACTTAAAACAATTCAATGCTCAAATAAAAATATCTCCAATAAACTGAACATCTTGGAACTAAAAGAAATAATACAAATTGAGAAGACTTTGCAGAGGTGAGGAAAATTAACTGACGTGATTAATCAATAAACCCTTTAATGCATAAGCATACCTCCTGGTTATATTAAACTTCCCATTAGAAACCTTTTGCCAAATTTATTTTATATATTTCCAATCTTAACCCCCTGTAAAAAGCAAAATTGCAAAAAAATTAACAATGATTTGGTTCCATTCTAAGGAAAATGCATTAAAGATACACAACCTTTAAATCAATATTTTTGCCAAAATGAAAATTTTATATATATAATTTAAAAGCTATATAATCTTGCAAAGAATATTTTTTTTAAATTAGAAATATAAATTTTTCACAAGAAAATCCCCCAGATAAGAAAAAAGTACTTTTAAAAATAAATGTTTGCAAAGTGATTAATATTTTCTAACATTTGTACTAACTGTTACTAATGGTAACGAACATTTTTTCCTTCCTTTTCATTGTTATTTTGTAAAACATCACAACTTGTTGTAACAATTTACAAGACTACACCAAAAGAAAAGTAAAATAAACCCGCCTTATGAGACGTAATCAGCTGCAATCTTAATCATTTCTTTGTTTTCAGATTATCCACCCAAAATAAACATTAAAACACTGTTTCTCAGAAACGTTTTTTCATGCTATTCCCTAACTTTGAAGAGTGAAAAGGTATGAGGGAAAATTTGCCTTTGACATATGGTAAGAATCAGTTATCTTTGCTCTACATTGTTTTGGTTGCAAGATATAAATGAATAAAGATGGGTGAGGAAGTTTTTCAAACATTTTTATGTGTAAGTAACACATCTTCTTGATTTTCCCGCCACTAACCCAAAATAAAAAAAACGCGAGACACAGTTTTTGAGTTCAGAACATCAGCTTTCCAATGATATAATTTTCAACTAGAACATATACGAGGCCGTTGTACCTTTTCACTCTTCAAATATTGACAGGCAAAAATGTGTTTAAACATTTATTTCTTCTTTTAATTAAAATATTATGACAGTTGGATCTTTTCAAAAATATATAGATTATGACCTGAAAATGCATAATAAAAATATATTAATGATTTTAATTAACCCTATGCTGGAGGTTATGTGTATCCTTAAGTGGCATGCGAGTCTAAAGTACCCAACTCTTAATTGAAACTACTTTATCAACACTTTGCATTTTGTAATTGTTTTATAATATTTTATATTATATATTATAAAACCAATTCCTTACATATATTACCCAGAATGCAATTTACAATTTCACTACCTAAACCATAAGCTGTGTGGCCATTTCCTTGCAATTTCATTGGCTATCACAAAAGAGTAAATAAATGAATAAATAAAATATATCAATTTACATTATCGTAAAAATATATATATATATATATCTTCCTTTTCTTGTAAATTTTCAAAAAAAGTTTCTTTAAATTTATGTTTAAAATTATTAGAATTCTTAAAGGGAAAGGAAAGTGAAATAAGAAACTTACATATAACATTCTGGTAGTTACAGTGATTAATAACCCAAAGTTTTTTTTACAA
>JANTOQ010649010.1:0-10327 GCA_027564595.1 Bythotiara depressa
ATACACTATGTTTTATGTGGCATGTATAAAATCTCAGTAAAGCATCATTTTATAAAGAAGAATCTAAATATCGGCCGGAGAATGAGAATATCGGTCATGAGGAAAGATTCACAATCGTTATGTAAGACCAGAAAATCGGAATGTCGGCAAAGAAAAAACATTCACGATCATTTTGTAAGACCAGAAAATCAGAATATCGGCCGTGAAAAAGCATTTGCGATCGTTTTCTGAAGCCGAAGAATGAGAATATCGGCCATGAGGAAACATTCACGATCGTTTTGTAGCACCAGAAAATCGGAATATCGGCCAAGAAAAAACATTCACGATCGTTTTGTAAGACCAGAAAATCAGAATATCGGCCGTGAAAAAGCATTCGCCAGAACTGTTCTTTGTTTGTTGGGGTCACCTGTCTACAACGGCCAATATTTACTCATCCTACTGTAATCTTAATTTTAAGCATATCACTCTTTTTAAAGAAGGGAGATCCTTGGATATTTTGATATACAAATATAGCTACATATAACCTAAAAGATATTGTATTTATCTAAATGTTTTGTCTCACATTGTTGCACATTAATTTACAACTTTATGTGATACTTAATTTTTTGTTTCTTAATGGAAGAGTCTATAGAAACCGCTTTTATACATGAACTGCACAGGTGACCATTTTTGAAGAAAATATATAATTAACAATACAGGGGGTCAAATTATGTTTTGTTCTCCATGATTTAGATATGTATAGAATATGTAGATTGTAGAAAATGAAATGGTACTTATTCTAAACGCACGAAGGAGGAAAATTATAAGTATTAATCTGTCTTAGTGTGACCCCCGTTTTAAATTACAACTACGAGAATAGTAAAAAAATTGCAGCGAAGAACACGCGATATACTAATGAAGTACGATCTTGGAGAGAAAGAAAACAATGTTATGTGATACATGTTTTGGTATTTTTTTTCACTTTCGTTGAGATAAAGTATAAAAAAATTGTTCAGGTCGGGAAAAGAACGTTTGCCACTCGGGACTCAGGTAAGTTTGAGTAAAAAACAAAAATTTGCATAGAATTATCGACCTAACATTTATCTAGTCGGCTTAAATTTCACAGGGTCGTGTGGTGTGGTTACGCGAAACATACAATTATTTAAGGATGGCCCGAGTTAACTAAAGCAGCAAGGGTCTGGAGGCTGTGAAGAACAATTCAATCAAAGGGACACTGTTTTTAATAACAGATTTTCTCATTTTGGGCATGTTTTATTTTTTTTCTGTAGAAGATTCAGTTTAAAAACTCAATAGAAGATTGAGTTTCTACCTCCGCTTAACGGAGGTTGATAACCTCTGAAAAAAATCCTGACTTCATATATCCTCGATGATAAATGCATTGCAACAATTAATTTATTGAAGAAAAACAAATCATGGATGCAATTTACACTTCATTACCTGAGCTTTTTTATGACTTCTAAGAAGACATGATGCACATTCATGGTGTATTTTATGTTTTATCACGAGCTTTACATAAAAAAGAAAGAAAACACTATATTCTGGAAAAAGAAAGTTAAATTTTTAATTTAAACTTTTTAATCGCCGATGGAGAGCAAATAAATTGTTTAGAACTATTGATTTAAGTTATATTTTTCATGTGCCTCGAGTCAAGTCTGTAGAATTGGAAAACAATAATAAGAGTAATGGCGACTGAAACTTCGGATTGAATGCATGCAAGGTTGTTTTTATGTAGCTCAATCAGAAAGTGCTGGAAACTTGTTTACAATTAATTTAGTATAGAGTTTTAATTATGTAACTATATATTTTCTAAAGAAGACTAATTTTGTTCACTTCAACTGAGCTAGCTAGCTACATAAATATCAGATTTTTTTTAATTGGGAAATTCTATGAGATTGGGAAGATGTTGTTATACATCATCTGTCAGACGTAGAATACACCCTGCAGATGTGCTGCAGATTGGTTAATTTTATGGAATATGATTGCAATAAATTAATGAATTGTGTATGTATTTAGGTTTTCAGATCGAAAGATTATACAGCACTGCTATGGGTGTTCCAGCAACTATTTAAGAAAGTACATTCAACAAAACCACAAGTAAGTGAAGCATAGTATAAAATTATATGTACTTCTTGACTTTGAACGCTTTCTAAAAAAGAGTGTTGATGGTTACCACTAAAGCAGTATTAGCCTTTTGGGACTGTCTTTCATATTTACTCTGCAGCCATTGCATTATGGTTATAACGCCTCAAATACAGATAATATTTCCACCAGCAGCCTCTGCTTTACTATTTGGATCTTTTATACAACTCTCTTCCACGGAAGCAATTGATGATTATATATATATATATTATATAATAAATTACTAATAATAACTTTATCTTGGGTAATAACAGTTGAGTATTTAATACATCCTTAACAGATGAGATGTTCGAGCATCTATTCAATGTTTGCATGCTAGCATCATGTTGGACCCCTTTTTACAAAATCTAGCAAGACGCAGTGTCATAAAAAATTATGCTTATCCTCTGTTTTAAGGATTTATTTCTATGTAGAAAACACAAAACACCTAGTATTGTCACCTATTCCCTCCCCTTCTTTTAAGTTATACGAACATCAATTTATTGACACAGTCTGTTTAGAAATTTATTCAATGGAAAATATATTTCAAAGAATATCAGCATGTTGATTGTTAAGTTCTTTAAAAAGAGATAAGTAAAGGGAGTAATGGACTAAGCCAATGAAATCGACACATTCTAACAGTAATTATCGAGAGTTCGAAGTTGGTAAGTTAGTATGATATTATGACTTGAGCATAGCACATAAGCTGTATGTTTAAAATACATTTAAAGTGGTGAGTGCCAAGTATTAGTGTTATGCATTCATAATTCTGATATTCTGTATTTATTAATTATTTATTGCTTGTATTTATATTTCAGGCATCCCGAAGTGAGTCTGCTGAAATCTTCGTAGTATGTCAAGTAAGTTGTTTATTTCTGGGATATATTTGTTATTTGTATTTATTATGACATGGGTGTTTTATTATATTGAACATATTTACTTTACCACATCAGCTGTTGTGTGATGTTCTCTTCAGTTCAATACACCTAAACAGTTGATCCTATTATTATATATATTGTATCTGTATTCAACATGATATCTAACACTTGATGTTTATTGAGACTAGTCTTATTCCATTTGTGTCAATGGAAGTTCGTCTACAAATGCATGCATATATGATAACCACTATTTCTTCAGGGTTACTTAGCTCCTGACAAATTAGATGAGAAATTTCTGGATCCAAAGTTTGTTTTCAAAGAAATCCAGCAAGAATCCAAAGTTCGACTAAATATTCTCAAACCAGAGGTAGAGAAATTTATTTATTTTCGAATTACTCATTTAGTTAAAACCATATAACTGATGTTATTAATGTTTGTTGTGCTGTGGTGAATTTATATAACTGATGTTATTAATGTTTGTTGTGGTGTGGTGAATTCAGAAGACATACATACAATGTATAGAACTAACTGAGAACAAAATCACTTGGACTTATTGCATTTTTTTATCAAGTTATCAACGTGAAGAACTCTTTTTTAAAAGGATTTCGATTAACTATAATAAGACAATAATTGCAGTCAGTTTGTTATGAACATGAAGTTTGGTGACTGAAGCAGGAGTTTATTGTGATTAACTTATATAGGTGGGTGTAATGGATAGCACCTGTAATCTACCTGTAAGCCACTAGGAGCTTAAATTGTTAAATTATCATGAACATATAGATTACTATTTCACTTTGGAGTTGTCTGGTTGAGCAGAAATTCCTGCTTGACTTTCCGATTTCAATCAGGACTTTGCTCACATGATTAACATTAATTTTTAATTAATAATTTATTAATTGTCTATCCTCAAAACAATTTATATAAAATAAATAAATTTGAGTAAAATTTAAATAAATTTGAGTAAAATTTATTCTTTGCTTCTTTTTAGAAACAAGTTCGTCAAAGGGAAGGCTATCCTGAGAACAATGTAACTCTTCATACAAAAGTAACAGCAAAAGAATTCATTAATTGTTCTGATGCAATTGAGATTCTGTCCACTGTAAACAAAGTGAGTTTTTTTAATTCTATTTCTACTGTATATCAACAAAAACATTTTTTTTTTAATTTTTCACAATAAATCAATTCATTTATATTCTTCTGCAACATTAAATATCTGCTTCCAATTTTTTTTCCTTGATCCTTGTTTATCATTCTATTATTTAGTCACCCTATTATCTTTATATGGAGTTTATTATATAGAAAAAATACATGGAATGTATATGTCCATTTATACAGAGTCAAAGTCGCATATAACATTATTTTGTGTACCTTTTCAAGTATTTTTAGCTATTTTATATCTAAAATGTATTTTCTTACACACTAAGTAAAAGTAGGGATCTATTTCTGTTTTACCTTTGTTATGTCAGTCACCTTGTAACAAAATAATTTAGAGAAAGAAAAAAAAAATCCCTCTGCTGCTTTTCTAATGTAGACATTGGTAAACCTCTGCATAGGAGAGTGACATTATTTTCTTCTTATTCTTAAATTTACAATGTGTACTATAAACAGCACTTCTAAGTCTGTAATTTATACACCTAGTAATAACAATATACTGGAAATACTTATCTAAGCCTATTTTCTTTTCATTCTTCAGTTCTATTTTTTCCTCCACTGAATCATATGTATGCTCAATGTTCCAACAACATGTTAACTATTTTGTAAAGATTTCTGATTTCTGATTTCTGATTTTTCAAAAAAAAAATTCCTATATCCAGTGTTCTTTACCTAAGCTAACTGCCAATAAATATATTTTAGATAGATATTGTTGATGAAGAATTCAAGAATCACAAACTAACCACTGGTGAAGTCAAAGAATGCTGCGAAGATATAAAAGTCTTAGGAAGAAGAGAATTAAAGTAAAAGTTTTTCTCTTGCTAGTTTATAATCACATTGTAGTACCACTATTTTTTATTTTCCTTTTGTTCTTTTTGTGTTATTGATTGCAATTTTTATAATTACTTTCTATCATCTGGTTATCCATAACTTTTTAATTTTGTGGAAATTGTCTGAATAAATAATATTAAGATATGGATTAAGAAGTAGTTGATAATTGATTAAATAATGTTTATTTCCTGAAGATAAAGCTCTGGATTCCTGGTAGTAACACAATCTTTTCAATTTAATTTTTTTTCACATTATGAAATTTACATATTAAATTAAATGATGCATGTTGGATTGATAAGCTCTGTTCTTAGTGTTTTAAATGTATGTAGCTCCCACTTATATTTTATTTTGCAAGCAAAAGCAGTTACAGGACAAGTAAGGTTTTTCTCACACATTCAGAAGTCTTACTTTAGAACTACAATGTTTAGCCAATTTTCCTCAAATGTGCAAAATCAGGAATGGCTATAGTTGTTAAATGCAAATTTGGTAGGAATGCAACTACCAATATTTTCTTAAGAAAAGCATCAAATATTTTACTTACTTCAAAGTTTTCATTGTTTTATGATGTCACAAAGGACACAAGTAGACCAATTAGGAAGCTAGCGAGTCCACTCATCTGTTCAACTGTAAATGTTTAACTAATAAGTTTTTTATATCTGTATTTGCTCAAACATCTTTTATGGTGAACTCCTTTGGGTTAATCAATGAAGATTGTAGCTTGCTGAGTGCTCATGTATTGAGCATTTCCAGTTTCATACATCTATGAAAGACATTGTCTAACATACTATTACAAATTCCATAGAGTGTTATTTACCTGGCGGAAGAAACTTCGAAAGGATCTCCAATTAGACGAAGATAAGTAAGAATTTGTTTGTTTTGTCATTTCTTGTCATTGTGTACCTTTTTATTGGTAATTATTTTTTAAACCATTTTTCTGGTGTGAAATCGCAGTTCATGTTATAGTTCACAGAGTCACTCTCTGAACAGAAGGAATTTTGTTGGTGCTCTGATTTTCAGAAGGTGGAAAATTATTAGAATGTAAAAACATGAATTGGATGGTATTCTCTGTCCAACAATTAGAACACAAGTATCAGTCAGTTATAAAGTAAGGTTTTTTGCTGATTACTGTAAAAGAAATGTTTTTTACCATGCACTACCGTTATATAGCACCACCCACCCTCACCATATTTGAAATCAAAATGTTGTTACTTGTCTTCAAATGAGCCAAAATTGAGTTTAAAAATTTTTAAGGATAGATACTTGTACCTTTGGAGATCAAATTTTCACACACAACTTTTTTTTCATAATCCTAAAGATTGGTACATGAGGAATATTTTTCTGCTGTTAGAAATATAAAAATTAATTTACGTTCGTTGGAAAGGGTGGGATATATATATTTTCTGACTTTTTCCATCTCGTTTTTTGTGTGTGTTAATAAAGATGTTTATTAAAATTTCAAAAAAATTATAATCTGATTTAAAAAGGCGCATGTCTGTATATAAAAGAAAGTTACGTAGTTAAATCAGATTAAACAACTTAACGTATAAACATCTTTGTTTTGTGAACCAATAAAAGACGCAAAAAAAATTTAAAGTTTTCTCAGTACAGCAAAATCTCAAAATATCGCTGTATTTTGAACTCCATCTTGAGCTGTGGGCTACAGGGCTTTTTCATAGATCTTTAACTCAATGGAAATGAACTTCACTATCTGAGAGTAACTAATTATGAGTTGCCTACTTTTTTTGGTTCTGCTTATAAGTGTGCACAATGCTTTTAAGTTTAAAGATACAAATCTTTGTGATATAAGAAACTGAAGTAAAGACAACAACAATATATTGTCATGTCGTATTGACATCATCTATATGTTTGTATCTCACCCTTACACAAATGACATAACTAATCAATAACAAAGATAGATCTTAAAGATCTTAACATTTCTTTTCCAGGGCTGATGAAGAGAGTAAAGAAACGACGGAAAAGACAGAAGAAGAAAAGGAAGTATGTATTAAAATAATAGTGTTATTGTACTATACTATTATTTTCACTTAAAAGCTACATCATTAGTGTAACCCTATATTTAAACTTTAATATTGGTCAATTTGAGGAATACTGATTGTGATGTTAAATAAGCTTCTGAAGTGGTGGACAGGTGTGTATGAAGGAGACACAGGTTGTAAGTTCCAACTCAGGATATTTTAGGTCAGGTCTGACCTAGCACAGCAAATTGAAAATTATCATGATCTGGATTTTTGTTTAATCTATCTATCCATCTATTTAGACAATGTGTTTTTCATATTATATATTTTAGTAGTTGTGTTTACTTGAATATTTAAGGAATCAACACAAAATAAGAAAAATAAGAATCGTAATATGATTTTGTCTTTTATCTTGTTTGAAGATTTAATATTATAATAAGCATAACATACAGAGTTAAAAACTTGCCATAATGCCCCAAAAGAAAACAATCAATAAAAACTAACAATAATGGTTATTTCTACTAACACTATTTAACATATTAACAGTATAATATAAAAAGAGATAGTGAGAGAATTTCCTCAAAATCTTGGTTTTTGTTACAATTACTTAATGTATGTACAATTGAACATACATAGTGAACTTAAGAATTACACAAATAGTGTTGCACCACATATAAGGAATCGGAATTATTTCGTCTTCTTTCGAGACTGTATCCAGTTATAATAAGTTTGTTGTATCTTTATGTATGTATAAAGGTGTTTTTATGGCTGCTGGTTTCAGAAATGTGTCTACAAATTCTGACATTCTCTCAGAGCAAGATGCAATACTGCTACAACTAGGTTGCAATGCCAGGAAAATATTCAACATTGGGTACACCATAGAAATTAAGGGCTTGGGAACCCTCTAGCATATTCATATTCTTTGTTATTAATTAGGCCTTTTTGTTGTAAGCCTATGATCTCATTTGAGAACTGTTTCTTGTACTTGGCGTTGAGATCACATTGTACTTCATCATAAAATGTTTTAGTTGTTGTAAGCATGCAGTTTCATAGTCTATAGTTTTCATCACAACAATGAAGTCATGTATATCTGATGGTTTATTGTTAATATTGGTAAATTTATGGAGAGATTCAAGTACCTTTCACTGTTTATCACTTATGTTTATATTGGTTGTTTTTAAATGTTTCTTGAGGCCTTGAGAACTTTCTCAATAAACAAAGTTAATCATTCTGATATGTGTTCATGTACTTCCTCTGGGTACCAGTTAGGGTTCTTTGTCTACTAGATAAGTTTACATTGGTCATGTAATCATTTTCTGAACTGTCCTCCTGTCCTGTCCTGTCTCAGTGTCTTCTTCTGATTATGTATTTGTCAGCTTCTTCACTGAAATACTCATGTAACTTCATTATCCTGATAAATAGGAGATAGTCATCAACAACTTGTTCTCTATTGATATTTTTAACTGAAGGGCATAAATTTAGGCCTAGTTGTAAAATGGAGATTTTATCAGTTGTTAAAATCTTGTTAGACAGGGTAACAACAAGTCTCTTTTCATTGTGGTGTGATTGAAGAAGGATTATACTTTCCATTGCTACATCTTGGAGTCATTGGGTTATTATTTTAGTGTATCCTCAATTTAATATAAGGAAAACCAGTTAGAAGTAGGTATTCCTTCTGGTTGCCAATTTTGCATTCTTTATTTGAATGTTTTCTTCAGGAATATTCACTTGGCAGTGCTTTCAACGGTTACAGTAGCATCAACAATAATTTATCTTGTTTCAACTCTTTTAAACCCTGGGAACAGCTGCATGGACCTGGATTCTAAATTACACAAACCTCCAAAACAAAATTTCACTGGCCTGCACGAAGATTTACATGCTATAGCTATATCTATTTGATCTATCTTGATGGTTATTATACCTTAAGAGTCTAAAAATCGCAAGTTTTTATTTTTGAGTGGCCTTTATATTTTTGTGTAGGAGAGTGTTCTTTCACATGTTTCTCATGTTTCTTCTTTTTTGCCATTTTTACTGCCTTGTTTACTCTTACGTTTCCATGAGACATATTTGTATAGATTGTAAATAAGCGAGTGAGAAGAACTATTTAACGATGTATTTTCACTGCTAATACTTTACAAAATTTTTAATAAAATGGGACATACATGAAAAATTCAGGCAGGCGCAGAAGGATATTTGCACACCTGGTACACATGCACCTGGTCATTTTTTGGAGGCCTTCAACATAATAGGTGGTCCCTTAATAGTGTCTGATCATAAATGATTTCTGAGACATATTGCACAGGCAATGGCAAATAAACCACAATATATAACCTCCACACCGACATGGTAGTAGTGTAGGTTGTTTTATCTCTAATATGATACTAGGATCACTCGAATAGATAGAAGCTATTTTTTTCAGAAAATTTGGTGTCAGTGGTAGGTTCAGGCTGTCATTGTGTTTGGTATTTTCACTTTACTTTTCTCTCCATCTCCTTTTAATTTTTCTGTTTCTTTGTAGTGTATGAATATGTAATGTTTTATGTTATGTTTCACAATATTCCCATTGGATGAGGAAGTGACAAGGTGTCCTTGGCCATTATGGTAGACATAGATAGTTTCAATTGGGCTGTATGACAACATTGTATGCTGTAAATGTTGTTGACTGAATATTGAGTAGTGGCTTTTCTCTGCTTAAAAGCATCATCACTCCCATTCACAATTGTGTCACATAATGTGATGGTGGTGTAGTTTTATGCACCTTCGGTTTTCACTGATGCTGTTGGGGTTTGATTCCCTGCCAGAGAACATTGGAATCTATACTTTACTATGATAGGCTTGAAATACAACATTATCATCCCATTAGGAACCATCAATTGATTGCACCCTGGCCTTGGGAAGGTAAGTTAGAACAATGTTTCGCTTCTCTCTAGTGGTAAAAGTTAACTCCAGTTAACGACATCAGCGGAGATGAACAGCCACTAATATGCTGTGGATATGCCCCAAGTGCCTTAAAACTCTCTGATACTTACTTACATTTACATTTTTAGTTGTTGGTGTTGAATTTAATTTCAACATAGATGAGGTTTAGGTCTGGTAAACAGTTGTTTGATGGTTGGGCACCTGGCATTTGTCGAGTTTTTAATGTGTTTAATGTCTTCAGTTTAACCTTTTGTAATTATATCTGAATCTTCATGAGTTAGTAACATTATCACTCAAATGGGCATACCATTTTCCTTCTGTTTTCTCTTTGAATGTGGTATATTCTTGTTTATTTGTCTCCAACATTTTTTGAAGTTGTTCATTATAATGAGTAATAATTAATATTTATAATATCCACTATAAGATAATAGAATAGTTATAAGTTAATTAAAT
>JANTOQ010649343.1:0-10327 GCA_027564595.1 Bythotiara depressa
TAAATAGTTTGTATAGATAGGTATATTTATTTTATTTTAAATTTTTACTAGTCTATACATGACTTGAAACAATATTTAAAGGAGAAATTGTAAAAACCGACTTTAAATAAAGTATTAAAAAAAAAAAAAAAATTTTTTCCCTCAGATTGATGCGTTATTGGTATCGGCAAATATTAACTTGCTAAAAACTGCTGCAGCTGAGCTTGAATTGGATCCAGATATTTATGAAGGAATGACTAAGCGACAGATTGTTCGGGACGATTAACAAGAAAGAATACTCATGGATAAGCTGCAGAAGGTGTTGCGCGTGCCTCCTTTGGAAGACGGAGAAGAGGAATCACCATATGTTGTGGATGGAGACAAGAAAAAACGGAAGAAAACTAAAGATGAAGAAAAGCTAAGAAACGCAGAAGAAATGAAAAGGAAATAACGAATTAAAGAGGCAAAAGCGAAGTTAGAACAGCAGAAAAAAAGAAGCGAAGAAAAGAATGGAGGAAATTGAAAGAGAAAGAAATCAGATGCTAGAGGATTTGATGGGCGTGACAGGAGGTGCAGCCAGTACGGTTAGGAGAGAATTTCTAATTAATGGTGCCATTGGTGTGCCCCATCAAAAAGACAAGCTAACCTGCATCAGTTTATCAAGGAAAATACTTGAAGGACGGTCTAAGTCTTTACAAACCAGGAAGTGATATCAGCAGTAATAAGAGCAATCACACCTGGATTTAGCCTGAGGACGTATCTGGAAACAACATCACATCTTACATTATCCAAGCTGAGACAGATTCTTAGGTCTCACTATCAAGAGAAGTCTTCAACAAAATAGATATAAGATATGAAAAATTTGTGTCAAAGGGAAAAAGAAAATGCTCAGGATTTCCTTTTCAGAGCTTTGAAAATAAGACATAAGATAATTGTCGCATCAAAAGAAGATGAAAGCATCCATTATGACGAAGATCTGATACAATCTCTTTTCCTTAGGGCATCAGAGACTGGTGTTAAAGATTGCAACGTAATAAATAGAGTTAGACCGAACCTAGCTAGAGCAATGATAGATGATGATGAGATGCTGACCACCCAATTCAATGTAGCTGTTGGAGCTAATGCTGAAAGCAAAGGAGGGAGAATAAAAGTAGCCAGCATTTATGTAAGCGAAAGTAATGTTATACAGAAATAGATAGCTCCGATGTTAACCACAAAATACTTTCCGCTTTGTCATCATTAAAGACACGAGTGGATGAGCTGCAGACAGAGATTCACGAACTTAGAGGATCAGAGAAAGCTAGAGAACCAGAACGAAGTATCCAAAGTTATGTGAACACTGTACAAAATAACAAATCATGCAATCACTGTTGGAAGTTTGGAAGAGACTCATATTATGCAAGGAAATGCAGACAGCAGGAAAACGACAAAGGTCTACGGCGGAGGGACAGGCAATAGACCGCAACGAGAAGAAGTCTCACAGCTGTAATGTTTGTTTAAAGAAGACTGCATATGTATTCAAAACCTGTAGTAAATTTCATTACTGTAACGAGAAGTGTTAAAGACGTCATTGGCAAAAACATAAAGTGCTGTGTAATGCAATCAATACATTGGAATGTATAGAAAGGAGTGCATTTGACAGAGATAGTCCTTTTATGGGTCACTTAACAACAAACGAACATTCAACTGTGGTCAACTTGGTAGGAAAAAGATGGAATGTTCAATTGGCGAGAAAGATGCTGTTGCATTATGGGACACTGGTGCCAAAGTTTCACTCCTTAACAAGGAATGGATAAACCAGAATTTACCGTCATGTAAGATAAAATACATTTCAGAACTGTTCAATGAGAAGAAAATCGATATTCACAATGCGTCAGGACAATCCATGCCGTATGAAGGTTTCCCTGAGATAGAACTTAAGATTACAGAGCATGAAAGATCATTTGTAGACCCGTTTCTGGTTACAAAATATGACCTCGTATATTCTATCCTAGGATATAACATAATTGAAAAAATAATTAAAGACACCGGAAATTCACTAGACGTTTAATTTTTATCGTCAAGATTTATGAAGATGCCTAAAATACAACGTAGAAACACTGGTTAATATGATCCAATCTAACAATGCAAAAGATCTTGGTAGAGTCAGAACCTGCACAAATGATATTCCGGTAAAAGCTGGTACAAACCATGTGATAGAATGTCGAGTCCAGGTGGGATTGCTAGAAAGATGAACGCTTGTAACCTTTGAACTAGTGGACGAAGATGAATTACCGGAAGGTATCACTATCCACGACTCACTGTTGTCACTACACAAAGGAGTTGTAACTACCATCAAAATACCAGTTACAAACACCTCAAACCTTGACATTGTTCTCCGAAGAAGGATAGTCGTTGGAAAAATTAAGCTTGTGTCATCGATCACCCCAGTAGAACTTGAATTATCAAAATCACCAGAAGTGATAGATGGATCTGAACATAAAACAAATCTGCCTATGAAAGAGACTGTCGCATTAGATAACAATTATGAAAGTAAAATCCATATATAAGCTACCCAACAAGATGAGGATGTAAATAACGAAAGTCATATTGAAGATTTATTGATTTATTGAATAGAAACTAGATCACTAGATCAAAATCTCCATACTCATCACCTGTCGGGATTGTGAGAAAGAAGGATGGAAGTATGCGTCTATGTTGTGACTTTAGGGAACCTAACAGATGAAATATTCCAGACAAGCATCCACTCCCTCGTATTCAATCAACATCAACTCTTGACCGTTTGAGAGGGAATAAGTGGTTCTCCAAATTAGATCAATCTCGTGCTTAATACCAAGGTTTATTCTTCCTGAGCAACGCCATCTTACCGCTTTCGTAACACCGTGGGGACTCTACGAATGGATTAGAATACCATTTGGCCTGATGAATTCCCCTGCATGTTTTCAGAGGTACATGGAGGAATGTCCCGAAGGAATACGTGACGAGATAGCTGTACCTTACTTGGATGCCATAATCGTATTCTTAGGTACATTTGAAGAGCACGTAGACCATTTAAGAATCGTGCTCAGATGTCTGCAGAAGAAAGGAATCAAGTTAAATGCTCAGAAATGTGATTTCTTTAAGCTGGTAAGTTACCACCGAAGGCACTACCAGAATTTTTCTAAGATTGCATCACCTCTGTTTGAGCTACAAATTAGTAGTAACAGTGGCCAGGCACCATCAAAGAGAACTATTAAATGGACAGAAGACCACAAAGAAAGGAGCCAAACCAGCATTCTCTGAATTATTTACCTTAGAGCAAGGAAGAACCTTTCAGTGGACAAAGATGATCTATTAAGGCGACAGCGAGGAGAGAAGAAACAGTTAGTGTTGCCAAATGAGCTAAGACAGCTAGTATATAAATATCCATCTCGTTGCAGAAAGGATGATACAATTAGCAAGAGATAGATTCTTCTGGCCGCAAATGCAAGTTGATATAGAGCACTACATCCACAGCAAGTGCAGATGTATTATGACAAAAAAACCAAACATCGTTAAACAGGTACCTCATCGTCATCGTGCCCAATGGATCACATAGCAATAAATTACCTGCATCTAGAGAAAGCTATGGGAGGTCACGAATACGTTCTTGTCATCGTTGATCATTTTAGTCGATTTTACCAAGCATACCCAACGAAGAATAGGAACAGTAAAACCGCCGCACGACACAACGATCTTATGCTACGTTTTGGAATACCGTCCCGAATAATGTACGATCAAGGAAAATTTTTTTTTTTGAAAATAATCTATTTCATTATCAAGAAAGATTATATCATATGACACGTTCGCGCACTACACCATACCATCTTGAATGTAATGGTGTAGTAGAGCGGGTGAACCATAACCTGTTGTTGATGGTCGTTCCCTGCCAGATGTTGAAAAATCCCGATGGTCAGAGCACGTAAATAAAGTTATTCATGCTTATACTCTACAAAACACGATGCAACCGGTTACTCGCCATTCTTTCTCTTGCATGGCCGCGAACCTAAGTTAGCTCTTAATGTGGTAATAGATGATCAAGAGGAAAAACCTACAACGTACAGCGAATATGCACATCAGTGGAAAAATCGTATGGCTGAAGCATACAGAATGGCATCCAGCAGATCCGCTTTAAAGAAGGCTAAAGGGAAACAACAGTTTGATCAAAAGAAACCGTTATTATCAGGGTTGCAAGTTGGGGATCGTGTATTGGTATGAAACGTTGTTGAAAGAGGAGGTCCTGGAAAATTGCGTTCATACTGGAAGAAAACATCTATATCGTTACATGACGCAAAGGAGACGTGGTTTATTCAATACAGAAAGAAACCGACCCAAAAGGCAAAGTACGTGTTATGCACTGGAATATGCTAATGCCTTGCCAACATCTTCTTCCCGAAACAACTGTCAGAATTACCCATAGAAAATCAGCCGTTAGTAGCCGTTTGAGAAAAGAATATCTTTCATCAGAAGATAAAACGAGCGAAATAGAAAGCGACGAAGATATTGGAATTGCGCCACGTGGTCGAAAACAACAATTACGTAGTGTGGAAAATATAGTTCGACAGGACGATGAGCATGTAGAAATGGAGGGAGAAGTGCTAGATACTGACCAGGCTGTTGAAGATAATGAATCATAGATCGACGAGATGGAAAAAGAAAAAGGTACTAAGAATAATGTAGATTCTAGAAGTGACAGTGCAGACCAATCTCAAGAAAATGCTATCACAGATGTTGCAAAAGAGATCAAACTGAGAAGGTCAACTAGAAACAAATATCCTCTAGAAAGATATGGAAATCAGTATAACATATGCATGATAGAACAGAATAAAGATTCGTCACCCGGTGTAGCCACAAACACCACAAATAGCATCGTTGAAAGTCGAACTAGTTCTATCAATAGTGTATACCATATCCAACCTGTTTACATGTCATCAACCATAAACACTAATTTTCTAAATCCAACTGCTTACCAGCAGTACATCGATGTACCTAAACCAGCATTCAGTTTACTCATCCCACAATACGTCAATACATAGCAGAATAAACAGTGTGAACTGTTACAGTAATGGATAGGTTTCAAACTTGCGTAAAAACAAGTTAAACTTGTATAATAACAGCTACGCAAATATCGTAGAATTATACGTATGCATAAAGAAGATAAAACAGAGTTCCTGGTAGTGTTTGGGGCGCCCTCCACTAGTCTGTTTTACCACGATTATACGTTCACTACACAAAGACTGTTCAAGAAGACGTGAAGAAATTGACATACGGCAACGTGACTGTACAAGAGAGGCGGGACTTGATGTTCAAATTGGAAATGGTACGTAGTGGGCGCCGTGTTAAAAGGAGGCGTGAGTGTGAGGAGCTCGTAACAGTAGTTTTGTTAGCACATACAAACAGTAAGGACACTTGAGCTGACAAGAAGATGAAGATAGACGCTTTTATGTATAAATTGTGTAAACTGCTATAAAACAGAATAAGTTAACATGCACGAGTGTTTGTAATGTATCAGACCTTACGTGCGAACAAACAGACTGATAGAGAAACGTGAGTCTGAAACAAAGAAGCTCTTAGAAGCATCAATCAACTTTTCTTAGAGGAACGTTTTATATTTTACATTTCCTATTTAATCAACTTCCAGAAACCCATAATTATTGATAGATTTCTTTCTTTCCAGTTATCAAATCTCTTTCTTCGCCTTCACCGATCCACCTCATACACCTTTAACTTCCATTTCAAAGATTGAACATGTTTCCTCTGCCTCGATCTTTCACTTTGTGTTGTTTCTTTATGGATGTGCAGAGTTTAATATTTTCTGCTAATGCTTGACGCAACTTTGCGTGTATGTGTGATGTTTTAATCCACGTGTTAACAGTTTGATGTTGAAAAGAGAGATATCGAGAATAATGAATGTGATCTTTGCTATCATTTAAAACCTTTTCTTTCTACAAGAGCGTTGTAAGAAGGATACTATAAAACATTATCAATGTTTTCAGCTGACGGCTCATTCTTAAGGTTGACTAATAAAGCTTTACGTCTTTGATCTAACGTAGTGAAGTTATTTGTTTTTGTTTTCAATTCCTAACTACCATAAAGCACAAACTCTCTTTTAACACCCTCATATTACGATAGTAATGTCTACCTTGGCCTGACCAACCGAGCCCATACCAGCCTGTTGTTTGTAGATTATATTTTGACGTACCCGTAGAAGGTGGAAGCCTCCAATAATAATGATAGTACCTAGGTATGCCTCGTCCGCATTTGCGAATATATGCTCCAACTCCAGCTCTTCCATCATATCTAGGAGATCATCTAGAAACTTCTTAAACACCAGATATTCTGGCGGTTCAGTCACCATTGGCAAATATTCAACTATATACTTTTTTTTAAGATTGCTTCATATATCTCTTTGTTAAAACAGGTCCAAGATCCTATTAATGTGTCATTCGTTTCTACTATATCTAACCCTTCAACAATAGACCAGGAAATGTCTTTCTTCAAACATAAATCCAGCAATTATCTATCTACTCTATGTTCATGTTCTTTAAACATTGGTGGTGACTTTCGTACACCCAGATTATATTCTATGTTCATATTCTTTATTCATTGGTGGTAACTTTCGTACACCCAGATTATATTCGGGTATAATATCTGTTTCGAATCCATCATCGGACTCAAAAGCAATGGGTAAATGCGGCATATGCACCTCTCAGAAGGCCGTTGAAAATTACTTATTAAGCACTTTTTTGTTTTTTTGCTTTGTTCAACTTATTGATCTTCTTACACAGTTAATACTGGTTGACGGATTGGTTGCATCAAAGTCGTGAATCTTAATAATCGTTTTGATCACGAAAGCCATATCATTTTTCATAAATGTAATGCTTCGTTCGAAGATGTGTTCTGTACAATAAATGAACACATACAATGGCAACGTCAATGTCTTTGGTTTAATAAAACATATTTACTTACTTGTTTACGTAACGGGACTTCTATTTTATACCAGTTCTCTGTTTGCTTCTCAAAATTGATTAACCCTTATCATTTAAATTTGACTTCTTTGCATTTATACACTTTTCACAAGTGATGCATATATCTTCACCACGGCAATCTACACTTAAGAAGCACACCTGTTGGTCTATGAGTTAACAATTTTCATTAAATTATGTCCCTTTAGTCATTCTAAAACTATGTAGAAACATTTTCGAATGTAAAATGATACTCATACATTGCACTGTGTGCAGTTTTGTCATTTTCACCAGCTAAATTTATTTTATACACACAAAATGCTCATAGAGAGGTCTAATAGTGTTAGATGTATTTGTTATTAGCTTCCTAAAACACTATCAACGGAAAGAGCGTTAAAAACGGGCAAATTTGCTCTTATAACGCCAAAGATATTGAAGAATAAGATTTTAAGGGTATCAAAATCGATGACGTCATCTCCAACTTGAACAGTCATAACATTTTAACGGCAAAAGTAGACATATAAGTTTTTACCAGTTATTTGCTTCATTTTTGAAGCTCATTCCATTGCTATATTCAAACTTAAAAAATTTCGACATTAGCTGATTTTTGACCGTAAATCCATGACGTCATCGCACACGTGACAACGAGACCGAACCATAAGAGGGCCATGTTGGAATTTTAAACCTTCAGGTATTAGTAACTCATTCCCAGCATAAAATAAAAGGTTAGGCTATTCTCCATTTTTTTGTAAAAATTTCCCTGTCTATAAAAGGAACAAATCATTAAAGGAACCAACTCCTTCAAATATTTTTTCTTGACATATGCACTTTTGTGAAAATAAATATGTTCAATTATTACTTACGATTAGTGAAAAGGGCAAATAGCAAGACATTTATACTAGAAACGTAAAACTTGCTTGAACTAAAAAAATATTATGCAACATTTTATTGTTCTGCGTTGTGGTTTTTCGTCTATTTTTCGTCTCGTCCAAGTCCCCTCTTTCCTGTCAAATTTACACAATTTCTGGCTGATCTGATTCAAAAGATTTTAGTTCATTGCATCCACAAGAAGGAGAACAGAAAGCATGCAAAGTTTCATGTCATAAACGTTTACCATTCCTGCGTTATGCTTGTCAACAGTTAGAAATTCATAGTTTCGAGAAAAACACGTTTAAACTTTGGAAAACTGATACTTGTCCAATGTTTTACGTAAAAGTTATCTTATTATGCAGTTTAAACCATTCATCTTAATCCCAATTCATTGGTTTTGTACCCCAAAGTCACTGCCGTATGCTCGTACCTTTTTTCTTTGTTTTTCTCTCACTATATCCGTTCACTGTTAGTTTGTAGGCTTCTCTATTTTTAGACGTCTTAACGTCTTATTTCGTTCCAGTCTGAGGCAAGCGATACACACCCATTCCCTTTTCGAGAGCGCAATGCGAGCACGGTTAGTTCAGTAACAAAGTACCAAATTTACCAAAGATCCAAAGTCTTAAATCTGTACTGAAAAAGTAAACTGAAAAAAAGTTCTTAGTTGTAAAAAAGCTTAAATTTTACTTGTGGCACGCATATTAATCTAACTTATTTTGATTAATTTTTGTAGCTAACCGATCACAGTATCCTAGTTGAATGATTACGCGTAATAATAACTGGCATATTAAATAATAACTGGCATATTACTACTATAAGCGCATCTAAAATGAGTGTGATAATAGGATTCCCCGGTAAATTTACCTTCTAGAGAGACCATAATTGTCTTTCAAAAAAATATGATTTTAAAGGGGTCCGGCTACCTTAAGGTCACAGGCACTCAGTCAAAGATGATCCTACAATACCTGAAAGATGTAATCTCATGCTTTCTCTTGTCTCCTCCGCTAAAGAATCGAATATCAATCTTCACTTAGAAGTCCAGAAAGAGCTCTTGAAGATGGTGTTGCATTTGACTATGTAAACTATGCTAGAGACAACATCAATCAATATCTCTTTTTATGTCAATAAAGAAAATAGCCCAGAATATCAAGTGGTCATGTTGCTACGGTAACAGGTGACAAGCGTAGTGGAGTTACTGGTGACTTGTTGACAGAATGGTTTAGCAAAGAGACCAAAGGTACTGCAGCACCGTTTTGGTCTGGATACAACACAAATGTAAACAGCGTTAACACTTGGATTAGAACTACTCACATTGACTGTACGATAAAGTCAGAGTTAAACCAGAATCTTGAATTTGGTATCTCGTGTTTGTATGTATATATGCATGTATTCTTTATTTAAAGTTGTATGTAAAGATGTATATCATTTGGTGAAAGATGTATATCATCTGGTGAAAAATGCTAAAAAAATTTGTTCAAGATCGGCTTGTTCCTGGTATCAAATCATTATTCGATCGTATTCCAAGAAATAGACTAAATAATAGAAAAGAAATACGAGACCTAAAATACGAGACCTAAAAGAGGATCGTAAAGCTTTCGGTGTTTTGATAACCAAAGCTGCAACATTCGAGAAATCATTTCAGTACCCACTCACAATTGTCCCTCTGAGTACAGCGGAAGCTGATATGAATATTCGTCAAAGTGGCAAGGGTGGTCTACGAAACATGACATGCAATAGGTAGATGTAATCGGAAATATCGGTAGATACCTACCAAATCCTAAACGGCTGTAAGTAGATCTGTCAAACGTTTTGTGAGACTCTTTTAAAGGCTTTCCTGTCTCCAGGAAACAGCTATCCAAACGTTATTGAGATTATAATGGACACGTATATAACAGACAGCTACAAAGAAAATAACAGATGTAGACGCGGAGCTGGTCAACGTGTCTATATCAAAGTGTTAATCAGTATTAAGTGTAAACGAAAACAAAACAGATCTCATTCCTAGTTTTGTGGAGTATTTGAAGTGACCAGATGTCAAATTAAATTGAAAACATAAATTGTTATTAATAATAAAGAACGCATATGGAAAGTTGACAAAGTACAGCACAGCAGTACCATGAAGAAGCAGACAGCAGTATAGCCTTACATCGTTATTAGATGGATGATATAGATTGTGTCATTGTTGTTAAAAATTCCACGCTATGGCAGATGCGATACAAGCTCGTATTTTTACGAGTCGTTCTATTTAAACTATTATGAGAAAACCGCAGAATCAAGTTCTGATGCAGATTGGAAACACTTCTCCGATCTTGAAGACGATAGTTCAAATTCAGATGATTCTGATTGGTGTCACTGATATAGTGTTTTATAAGGTCTGAATCCACCATTTTCCATTTCTGCTCTAGTTTAGATACTTTCATTATATCTGAGATTGATTTACCTTTTGGCCACGTCAAAATTATGCCCTAAACCTTTATCAAGTTGGGTTTTATAAT
>JANTOQ010649454.1:0-10326 GCA_027564595.1 Bythotiara depressa
GACCTTTTATGAAACATTTTATATATGTATAGATTGACAATGCGTTACTAACTCTTTTAAAATACACACCCGTGGTGTGTTGGAATTTAATTAAAGAATCCTCTAGTCTGGAGTCCCTTTCTTTATAAATCGGGATAATCGGTATATCGGACGTTACGTAGTTAAGCCGCGCACCTCCTGAAAAAAGGGACTGGTATATTCTGTACTTTGAGAAATATTATTCTATATAGTCAGTCCACTTGACAAGCAGAATAGTTTTGAATAATTTTTGTCACGGGGGGCTCTATCTATAACTTCACAGTATAATTCATCATGGCGACGCATGAACATGTTGTTGACAATGTTGAGAAGAAAGATTAATGTTTTGAGGAGAAAGATATGCTGGTAACAAAAGTACAACAAAAAGTTTGCGAAATATATAAGATTCCTTCGCTACATACGTGAATAACAAAATAATGTTTTCGTAATGTTATCAACAAACGGGACGGTCTTTTAAGCCAACAAACTGGAAGTGGGAAATGCATAACTTTCCAAGCATTAGCTACCTTTCGTTGTTCATATGTCAATGGTAAAATAACAATAGTACAAACTGTGAATATTTTAAGAAGCTGTTCCAAAGTGGTTCTGGTTATTTCACCACTTATTGCATTTATGAAAAATCAAGTTGAAATCCTCACTTCAAAAGGGAGTATATATCTGCAACTTACTTGTAAACTCAGCATGAAGATGATTCAATATTAACTGAAGATTAGAGTAAATACTTTGTAAATAGTAAGCTTTTACTAGATACACCCATTTTCCCGTACGCTGCTATTATATATCTTTGGTCTTGAAGTTTGGTAGCTAGGTCCAGTGTTTTTGTAGCTAGCTACATACATCATTACACATAGAAACCTGGGAAGGTGAATATAGCTAGCTATCTATTGATCTGACATTTACTTTTTGTGCTATCTTGATCTTTATTTGTGAATTTCCTGCCTTTTTAGCTAAAAAACAAGGTAATAAATTTTGTAGCTAAAAATGTCAAAACCAATATGTAGCCAATATGGTCATGTTCTAAAATTTAGGTCAAAATTTGTGTGACATTATCACATCATACGATGTAGCGAAAATGCCGAACATTTAGCCAATATTTAATTGTGTGTTTTAAATAAACTTTTGTTTCTAAATATCTGTCCCACTTCTATATTTTCAGGTTTTAAAAATTTTCATAAGAGGTACTGCACATTACCGTCTTAAAATTATAGGCTTCAATTTTTTTTAAATAAACGTGACTAGTAGGAGGACCAACCATAATATCATCCTCTATTAATGAACCATCTCCCTTGTTTACAAAGCTATAAAATTGTTACGGTCTAAATTTCATAATCATTACATAAAAACAATTGTAATTTGAATTGTTATTTTTTGGAAATTATTGATGTGAAATATCAGCTTGTATTTACTTCTCCTGAATCAATTTGGAAAACAGGTATATACATATTTCTTACAACCTCTATAAAGAAATTATATATAGTGTAAGTTTTGCCTATGTGAATGCTATCGCAATTTGTTCTAATCCCTTTCATTGTTTTGGTTAGGTCTACATAAAATCATTAACTATATTCAAATCAATACACAATTTTGGCCCAGAATTGTCATTCTGATTTTTGTATTGTTGCATTATGTTGCATTGAACAAATTATGTTGGTTGGTTAAAACTAATTTCAATTTTATATCGTAGGGGTGAAAGTTAAAATAATGTTGAAGCATTTCGATCTTGACACAGATGGCTGAGATAAGGTCTCTTTGCTATACAAAGATACCAATTTTGCCATTAATTACTACAGCAAGAAAAAACAAAGGGGCGGGTGATAGTACATTTACAGTACAGTATTGTTTTAAATGTAAATCAAGCTTTAGTGTTTTGTAAATATCAGTACAGTATTTTTTAAATCTAGCTTTATGTAGTGGTTTGCTAATATCGCACAATATGTTTTTAAATGGGTAGGAGATGCCAGTTCCCTGCTTCTTGTATACATGCTTTAGTCTTGATGCGTCATCCCACAAGCCGATTTTATAAGATAAGTTCTGAATTTAAAGGGAACATAATTGTTTGTATATGTTGCAAGATGTCAATGGTTCTACCTGAAGTATTCGATTGTCTACACATGACCTTTCAAAAGGTTTAACATATTTGTTTAGTTACATAACTAACAGAATGCACATTAGCTCCCTTATCAGTGAACGGTTGGGAGTACTTTTGGATGTTTCACAGGGTTATATTTGGGTCCGTCTCTGTTCAACATATTTAGTAACAACTTGTATGTTAGGTTACTGCGGTGAACATCTGCAATATTGCAGACGATAATACATTATAGGTATGGGACACAAGCGAAAACTCATTAACTCGTTAAAATTTTGATATAGTTTGTGTTGTGGAATGGTTCAATTGCAATTCTATGATGGCTAATCCTGCGTATTTTAAAATTATTTTTTCCAGGGACTGAAAATAACAGCATCAGCATATCAGCAATGTCAGCATTAATGGTAAATGAATCAAAATGTTGTAAAACTATTAGCATTACAAATCGATGACAAACTGTCATTTCATCACAAAGTTATATAAGAAGAGCTTATTATAATTTAAGATGTTTAATGTGGGTGGGTCTGGCCATCCAGGTGACTTATTTGTAGCCAACGGATATATTTGTAACATCAATATCGCTAGATAATAATAAAAAAGTACAAGTAAAAAAATTATATAACAGAATAAATCAATCTAATAAACATACACACATAATTATATAGCCCCACATTGGGCATGTAAATTAGGTAGCGATGGCAAGCATAAAACAAATAAATAATACCAGGAAACAGTCTGCAGAGAACAAATAACCGAACAAACAAATAACGTAGAGACGAAAAAGCGTGGAATAAATACTGACACACTGAGAAGATCTAAGATGAAAACTAACCGAAAACTACATAATAGGTGACGAAAAAGTGTAAGAAAACTTACACACCACAAACGTCTGTATAAACGATAAATATATAATCTGCATAAATACCACATTGTGTAGTATGGAAATTACAATTGCAAACTATATAGATATACGTGCATGCCAAATCCTACACCATAAAATGTGTCTACTTGTTGCGGTTTATTTCCTAGCAAAGGCGAGAGTTGTCTACCATACCCATATCTTTCGAATTTACATTCCTTCATCAGTCGGAAAGTTCCAGTACTGGCTAAGACCAGATGAACACTGGGAATGATCAAGACTATATTTATAACAAGAGCTTTCAATATATGGTGTAGTTGTAGTTTTCCTTCTCACTTTACGAAACACTTATATAGCAAACTACCACGTGACAAGTTACTTCCTACAGGTTATGTAGTGTGTTCAGATTGGTATTTGTAGATTTTATACAAATTATTTCAACGTTTTTACAATTTAATGAATAGTGTCCCAGGAAAGAAATCAATTCATTGGTATTTTGCTGATTTCAGCGGGTTAATTATTGGAAATGTACTGGTAAATAAATTTAGTAAAAGCCGATGAGATTGCCTGATTTCTTATAAAATTCTAAAGATTTGTATGCATTGAACTTTTGTTAATACCGTTTAATTCATAACTCTGTATGGATATTAATACAGTAAAGAATATTGGTAGATAATACCATAATAATACAGATAAAACAATGTTGTTAAATTCTGTTGTAAATTATTCTCATGTATAAAAAGCTAAAGTCAAGTCTTATTAGCTTTGTTCCAACACTTTTCAAGCTTGATTTTAATACAGTTGAAAGAAAATTGTAAACATTCATTTCTTTTCTAAGGAATGCGATAGTAAAATAGCCAGTAAACCGAAAATAACGACAGGAATCACGTTATACGGTAAATAAATAGTGCTCTCTCTTCCGCTTGAAGCTCCTCTTGTAGAACTTCTGGAAATTGATCTTGAACTTCCATGAGAACCTCCACCACGACCAACACGAGGGAGAGACTTAGGCGAACATTTATCTCGATCATGTTCTTCTTCATCTAACCGTTCCGTCTTCGTTCTCTTCACCTTCACATTTTATAAATAAAACAGCAAAGATCACAACAACAAGACCAAGTAGAAAACCTGACTTCATTTTTATACAGCACTGCAACAGTCTCTGCTATCTGATATCTATGATATGATAATTTTGTTAATATTTTCGTAGACGTATTATAACTGTATTATTATAAGAAGTGTTTAAGGATAATCTACGTTCAGGGGCGGATCCAGGCTACGTCAAACACAACTGTACCTCGTCTTTATTACATATTTATTAATCTATGGCTGAAAGCCAATAGATGTTTGCATTGGAACGCTGTTTCCGCGTTTTTGATGCCGTACTTTTTGGAAAGAAACACGTCAGAATAGTGTATGGTAATATGCAAAGGAAAAGATAATAATAATAATAATTTTTTCTTTCTTTTCCTTTGCCTGTTACCATACACTATTCTGAGGTGTTTCGGACTTTCCGCGTTTTTGATGGGTGATGCCGTACTTTTTGGTGTTGTTATTTTTACCAAGTTGGCCAATTAACATTACTAATTTATGTACTATCATTGGACCGGTCTGTTCATGCTGTTATAAATGCGAAGTCGGAAACAAACACAGAATAATAGTGCATGGAACAGAGATGTTTGGAGAAAAACCCTAACCACACTTGTACACCACTGTCATTTCGTGACTAGCTGGCTAACTATTTTTTTCTGATATAAATGTACTGAGGCCCACTGTAGTAGAGAGCGGAATGTTCCTCAAGCTTCCTGGTTAATTTTGTTGTTGCCTAGCTAGCTATCTTCTCCCTATTTAAATGTAGGGAGAGCCTTTGTAAATAACACAGAAAAATGTAGAAATGTGAAAAAACTAGGATCGCTACTTGGTGACAAGGAGGATATTCAAAGAAGGAAACAGTTGTCTACAATTGCTCTAAAAGATCTAAGTAAATTATGGAAGCAAAAGAAATACGCAACACTCAGAAAAAGGATACAGCTATATGAAACATTAGTAAAAAGCATGTTATTATACAATTGCAGTACCTGGGGCCTTACAATTCAAGATGAAAGAAATCTTGACAGCTTCCATATAAGGCAACTAAGAACAATAATGGGAATACAATGGCTACACAGAATAAGCAGAATAATCTTTATGAAAAATCAAATGCTACACCAATATCAATTCAAATAACTGAGAGAAGATTGAAACTGCTAGGACATATCCTAAGAATGGACACAAACACACCAGCCAGAAAATCAATGAAGTATTTTTTTGAAAATCGATCAACCAAAAAAATTTGTGGAAGAAAAAGAGCAACAATACAAACTACTATTAATCGAGACATCAAGAGAACAAAATCAATTCTAACCAACTTTGAAGTACAGGAATTAAAATCAGAAATAGATCTATATAACATCGCTGTTAAAACAAGAAATAGAAAGAAGTGGGTATTGATTGTGAAAGACGTGGTCAAAGCGGCTTATTCCAACACATCACAATATAATTAATAACTACAGTTACAAAATTACTATGATGTTGATGTGAAGGAGAACATGCAAAAGATGAGTTGAATGTCTCCCATATTCTCTGGTATATTTTGTACAAAATCGAGCTAGCTAGAGTTAACTACCAAAAACAGCGTTTTTGAAGGGGTTGGTTAGTTAGTGAGTATATTTTACGTGGCTAGCCTCCGTAATTTCAAGGCATATAGCCTGTCAATTGCTTCCAGGAGGGGCCACGAGCGAAGTCCTAATTGGCATTTAAAGCACCCATTTGTGCTATGGAAGCTCCCCCATTGGCTCTACGAGTCGAGTGAAGTGCTCCGCTCAACCAGACAACTCCGCACTTGACCTAAGGATTAACAGAGCGGTCGTCCTCTGAACATTAAATAAAAAGGGAAACCTAACCACCCATTTATCATATAGTACAGATGTTCTGTAGAATAAAATTGTTTGCAACACCTTTTTTGAAACATAAAAGATGAAACCTTACTGAAAGTTTACCCTGAATAGCTAGCACAGTTAGGTACCTCCAAGCTGCCTGTCTTTTTTGGATAAACCTTTATGTTTCTTTGCCCCAATTGTATTAGAATAAAACATTTGATAGTGTCGCCTGTCTTGACAGTGAATGTATCTACTTTTTAAATGATTTTACAGTTACTGTAAAAGTTTGTTTTGTTAACTTATGCCATACATTAATAATGTTTATTAATCAAACTTTCCTCGCCAATACATAAGATGGATACAATAGCTAGCTAGCTTCATCGTTATGTAGTACACAGTTGGAATAACATTGTTCGGAGACTTTGCATGTTGTTTTGAAACATATGTACCACCACAGAATGCTTTTTAGAATTTAAAATTTGTTTTACTATGCGACACGGCTTAATGAAACTTATAAACTTTATAAGAATTATGCATGGACAGCAATTGTAATGAAATACATACAGTTGTTTTCCTTATATAGTTATTCCGTGTTAGTACAAATGTTTCAAAGCACCATAAAACGTTTACGAACAATGATATTCCATGTGTACTACACCACGATGAAGCTAGCTAGCTATTGCATATATCCTTACGTGTCGGTGAGGAAAGTTTGGTTAATAAACTTTTTTAATGTATGACGTGCGTAAACAGAAATACATAAATGTATTTATATTGAAACTTTGATGGAGGCTACTGTAGTTGAATAATTTTAAGATCTTTATTTAGATTTTGTTGTCTTGGAATTGTGAACAGATCATAGCTTATAACTATAATGTTCCCCTGAGATGAATTTTAAATGAATCATAAACAAAGAGTGCAACAAAACTCTAACTCAAGGTATGAACGAGCAGGTTTGCTACAGAGTATCATTGTAAATATTGCAAATAAACTTTTCTTACAATTAAACTTATATTTTATGTTAATATATATACATATAGTTTTTTGTATTAAATAAACTTTGTATAATATATATACTTGCTTGGCAAACATCCGACAACAATGAGCATGTGTGATACCCTCCTTGGAAGAAAGGTGTTTTACATTAGTTTTCACACTCGTTGAGTGAGAAATCTAGATTTCTTTAACACGTTCACTACCAATAACCAGGTATCTCATCTTCACGGTATGTCCTGAAGTGCCAATGACGAGATATCTCTTATTTTCTGGTTGTCTAAAAATATCTCGATATCTCGTCTTTGTATTTATTTTTTCTAGATCTTTATTAATGAATAATTTGTTTTTTTTAATGGCTTCACTCAAAAATTTGTATACTTTTCTTGATCTCCACCACAGTGATCCGCGAGATTGTCATTTTTGGTGTATTGAACTTTAACCCGTGGCATTTTTACTACGACTTTGAAATTTCTCTTGGCACCTATGTATGGACCCGCCCTATTGACTCGGCATTTTTAAGATGAACTAATAATTCATTTTTAGTTGGCATTCAACGTGTTAAAATATTTGTACTTGTTTATTGCATGCTCATCTTCTTTATGCTATCAATACTGTTGTTTATTCCGGTTTATTGCATGCTCATCTTCTTTATCCTCTCAATACCATTGTTTATTTTATATAGTATATACGTTGGGTCAGTTTACACGATAAATCGGTGGTGAATTTTCATATCGGTCAAATGAACCGCGATATGAAATGACAGCACATGCCCAGAAACACTACTTGATTATGATTGGCTGTCTTATTGACTTTTGATTGGCAGTCATATAACAACGCCCAATATGAAATTCTCATGTAAACAGAAACAGTTGCAGCCTGATATGAAATCTTAAACCGATACATCAGTTGTCCATGTAAACAGGCCCTTATTGTTAGCACATTGATACCATATTTTTATTATTTCACAATGTTCTAATAATGGCTGGCACAAATTTTTATTGCATTATTTCGCTTGAAAAATGTTTGGATCGAGAATCTGAAAAGTGTGTGAAACTCAATTTGGGAAAGGTCTATCATTTATCTTTACCATTTATATATATTAGTGTTTATATAGCTTTGTGTTATTTTCCTAAATAAAAACAAAAGTTTCACAAAATTCTTATTTTTTTCACCTTGTCGACACTCAAATGTTAAAGCGCACCTCGCTTCTTGTTATTATTATTATACACATGCGATTAAAAATACACTACATTTCTTCCTAAAACGTCGCTTTTACAAGAACAATAACGCTGAATTACATTTTCCAAAAGGAGGAGATTCTCTTCATCGTATTCTTAATTGGTTAATTTACTTTTTGCAGGATTTATCAAATCCGTCAGCTTTGACGTACTTGAGCTTTGAATACTGCATTTTAATTGTAAAAGTCGTAATCCAACGAGTTGATTGGCTTGCTGGTTCTGACGGATCTGTCTCGTTTATTATCGTCTCGTCGTCCCATTCCCTCGTCATTCTTTTCTCTTGTGAACACCTCGTCGTTCTCTTTCCTTGTGAACCATGGCTCCTGCAGACATGTTTCATGAGGTGATCAGCGCTTTAAAAAGCAATGATACAAAAATAGGCGATTAAGCTTCCAACAAGAGCAAAGTCTCGTGCGAAGGACGGAAACCAGAAGATATGTACAGTATGTTATTCTTCATAAGGATGTTATTAATAAACATCCAGAGAAGCGTATTGCTCAGAGGAAAGTTTTTGTATGTAAACAAATACTTTACACGGGAGGTGGCTATTTGAAGAGTTATAAAAAGTGGGCGGGACCACTCTCCGTGTTTGTAACTCTCCACATTAAACTCTCCAAATCTGAACTCTCCACTTAGACGGACCCCTTTACACGTGAATTGGCTTGATGCTGTAATTGTGTAATTAAAAGAGTTTAAATTCTTAAATGTGACTTTTGTTGTGATAACTTTAGAGTAATTAAAATTAATGTGGGAGAGTATAGTCTATGTGTATGTTCTCTGATGTTCAAATGACTAGACTCTCCATCAGCAAGGGTTCCGAGTTCGAGCCCACCACTGGCAATATTTAATGTTCAGAGGACGACCTCTCTATTAATCCTCATAGGTCAAGTGTGGAGTTGTCTGGTTGAGCAGAATCACTTCACTCAGCTCGGATGGGAGAGCATCCATAGCACAAATGGCTGCTTGAAATAAAATGAAATGGGTGCTTTAAATCAGGCGCTTGTCTCCCCTTATGGAAACAATTGACAGGCTATATGCCTTGAAAATACGGGAGGCTAGCCGCGTAAAATATACCCGCTCTCTATCTAGAAATGTAGCAAACTATGAGAGACAATCACCCCTCTTCCTGCACTTCACAATACATACAAGAGAGATATAGAGCAATTCCCCTTCTTGACCATCTTAATAGTGAGTTGCAGTCTCGATTTAATATTTATAATGGTTTGTGTATCATCCCATCCAAATCAGTTTTTCTGTTTCTAGTAATTCAGAAAGCTGGATGGAAATACTTAAACACTTTGCTAAGTTCTATATAAATGATCTTCCTCATCCTCTAGCTTTGAATGCAGAACTTGAACTGTGGAAAAAACATTGGCTACATTTTGATGGTACTAAACCTGATACTGTTGGCCAGACATTAAAGTCTATTAACTTGAAATTATACCCCAATTTAAATATTCTGCTACGCATACTCGCAACTCTCCCTGTTACGTTATGCGAGTGCGAAAGATCTTTTTATGTTTTACACAGACTTAAAAACTTCAACCGAAGTACTATGGTTGAAGATCGTGTAAATTATCTTGTTTTAATGCTCATTCACCAGGAGAGAGTGCCAGATATTGTCGAAGTTATATCTGCATTTGCAAAGGATAAAAGACGACTAGAGTTAATTTAATTCCAAAATAATACAGTGCATATTTTAATGTTGTTTTTTCAGACAGTTACACTATGTTCATATTAATATTGTCTTATTTCATGCTGTATTTTTTTTCTTCTTTTTAGTGATTTTTTTCATGTTCCTGATAAACGTTTTCATGTTCCTGATAAACATTTTCATGTTACTGGTGAACAGTTTTGTCATTTTCATGTTCCTGATGTACATCCTTATTTCATGCTTCAATTTCATGTTCCCGGTGTACATTTTTCTTATTTAAGGTAGCAGAGTACCCTAATTAGTACCACGTTTACTGTATGATATTTAATACAATTTAAATCCAAAAATCGTTTTATAGGTTTTGTAGACTAAAGGTTAAGCTTTCCAAAAATATATGTCGTTGTCATAAAGCAACTATGGGTCAACCTGGAAATCGCCCCCCAAAACGCCTTAAAAAATCTTATTTTTTCCTCTTTCTAGAGCTCCAACTCCTTGCCATCTCAATTTTTCCATGATATTTCTGTATAAATTGAAGC
>JANTOQ010649565.1:0-10326 GCA_027564595.1 Bythotiara depressa
TTATGATGGATTTTTTTTGATGAAAATCATTGTTCTAATTACAGGGCCTATTTTAACCCAAAATTGCATGCGATAATTGCATGCCAGGAGGGGAGGTCAACAGTTGTAGTGCCCCTAAAAATTGAAAAATCTGCCCTATTGCCTTATATATTTACCCCCTTTTGGATAAACTAGTACTTTTTTATCCATCTTTTTCGCTTTTCACTTATTTTGAGCTACCTACTGTTACGTGCCCTCCTCAGTGAATTTGGACCTTGCAATTTCAGTGTATCACAAAGTTACGTATATTTGCCTTTTCGCCTTCATGGCATGCATGCCCTTAGGAGCTAGAATAGGCTGTGAATTATGAAGTACCAGTCACACAACAGTGCTTTGGATGGAATGTGTATGCCACTTTAGTCCCTGAAAATAAGCCTCATGTAAAAATAATTTCACTATGTATCTTTAACATGTTAATTTAATACTATATCAGAGTTGGCTAAACTGGGTTAACTTGTTGTAGCTTCTTATTTTCTTATTCACTTAATCATTTAGGATTCACAACAACAAAAGCAAGATATACAGGTTAGTAAACATTGATGGAATACATTTCTTTCATAATGAGAAACTTGTATTTCTATATGTAATTTCCAAATCTCGTAGTTTGAAATTTATCTCCACATATTTTCACATAAACTCAAGGCTCTCAATGATGGCCTACACGTCTTCTTTATCTCTGTTATATCTCTAATGGATAAAATTTCATTTCTTCCAGTGTATAGTAATGCTAATTTTTTTAGTCAATTCCGAAACTTATTTACAACATTTTGTTTGACATAATTTGTATGAATTATTGTGACTAATTTCTAATTGAGACTAGTTTTTGCTCACTTTTTAAAGTAATAATTTTTGGTACTTATTGTTGTATATACTTTTGTATGGTTATATTTTTACAATCAAGAAAATAGTTCTAAACATGACTCTCCAATGCCATCATGGAGATAATTAGTTTTCAATGTTATTCAACCTCAACTTGATATAAACTTCTCAGTTTGTCAGTGACATGTGTTTGTGCCCATGTATGTTTTGTTGACTGGCTGCTAACACTTGAACATATCCTAAAAATCCTTCTACAAGATATAATAATATTAGCAGGCCTTGAATTTCATCTGAACCTTTGGAAATCAAAAAGGATTACTGGGAAAATTTTATCCTGTGATCCTCTATAATCCATAGGTGAGGACTTGTCAGCAATGAATTTTGTCTAGGACAATAACAAATAATAAATTGATTCATTTACTTTTTTATTATATAAACCCCAGTAATTCTGTTTTTAATAATGAGTATACCAGCTTTTGGAACATGTTGACGAAACATTGTAATGCCGAAAATGTCAAAAATTTATAGCAAATTGAAAATATGCAATATCTTAATATGACTTAAATTATGTTTGATGAAACTTTTTTTGGTGATCCAATTAGATTGTGGACAGAATGACTCCAGAAATCGCGATAACAATCAAATTACCAGATTCCCTTTGAAATTGGAAATTTGAGCCCTGTATTAAGAATTAAGTATAAACATCACCTAAATAGATTCACATTTTTAACATTTGTACCAAAATATTACTTGTATCTAATTTTTGAGTTAATCGATTGAAATATATTGTCTGTCTTAGGAATGGCTATCAATGAAACTTCGAGAGAAAAAAGAAGGTGCTATTACAACAGAAAGTATACTGAAAGAGTAAGTATTTAGTTATCATCATTATTTGAATACAGGTATTAATATTACTATAGACAAGGCTTGAAATAACAAAGAGTGTTTGCAATAGATTTCTTGTCTGTTTTAATGAAATTGGTTTCCTCCTCAGAGATTTTATTAATTTAAATTATTATTTAAGATATTATATACCTTGTACAATGCATCATATTATGATACAAAACATTTTTAATGTTTTTGATTAAAGTTGATTTTCTGATTTGTGTGCCTACCTAAAATCTAGATGCAACCTAGACCAAAAAAGTGAAGTGCAGGTGTCTTTCATGTTCATACAAAGTAGCTTTTTTTCCCCCTTATTTTTTCTCTGTGTATTCTTCTTGTTGTGATCCAGAAGAACATAATGTGAAAAAAATATCTAGAAATCAGCACATGAAATTCTTGTGATATTTTGGTGCTAAAATAAATTAAGCAATAAAATTTGATATTTTTATTTATTCTTGAAATCATGATGTCGCCAGTTTTGTGCAAGGTTATACAGCGCTTGAAATTCGATGCAAGTCCGCGATTCTGACTCACGTCTGGACTTGTGGATGATGGAAGTTGCGAGTCTAATTAGACTTGCGCTAATCCTTGATAGGTCAGACTAAGAGTTCATCAGTTACGCTTTTACTGTGCCGTAACATGAAGAATTTAAAAAGTTCAGTTAGAAGTTTGACGACAAAAATCTATAATTAATTTTTTAATGTCATTATTAGTGTTTGTTCCATTCTTTGATCTTGCTACATGAAATAGTATTATAAACCCTGCAGTTCTTCATTTTTCTTATGAAATCGTTATTAATAAACGCCGTAATTCATCGAGTTTGTTTACATGAATTCAAAATATAATACTGTAATTCGTTTGGGTCTTTTGCTTTTGCTTCTTTCAGGTGCAAAAATTCTACTAGAAATATGTAATACCTGGTTTCTATTACTTACAACACTATCATAGTGGCACATCTTGGGAATTACTGCGAAAATGTTGTTTAACATTGTGTTTGTGTAACGAGAGTGTTCTTCAAGATCCACAATGTGATTGTGACGATTTTCTAACTCAATAAAGCTATCTTGAGTGACTTTTTGAGGCTGTTAAGACGGATTTCCAGTAAAGTAACATTCTCCTGCAGTACATATTGGAGCCTTTTCTATTGCTATTAGTCATGCCATCGCTAAAAAGTAGAACTTGTTCCTACTTTTTGTGATCAAGTTTTTAAATGAGTAAAAAAGAATTCCACAAAAAGTAGATCTCACAACTTTTTGCACTGAATGGAAATCCAATTTTACTATGATTTTATGGCTTAAAGGGATCATTCTCTTAAAAATCAAGTAAGCTTTAAAATAACCACATTGCAAATGCAAAATGAATTCAAAATTATTTTTGTTTAATGTTGCATGCATGGGAAATAAAGCACGACGAATGTTTGTTGCTGAATTTCAAGCCCTGGTTATGAGTCCAGTGAAGAAAGCATAAAAAATTCTATGAATAAGAAATATAAGGAATTGAGCTTTAACATAGGAATGATGTGTCCATTTTAAAAATAGTAGATGATGTATCCAGATGACAATGCAATACGAAAAATTAAAAAATCAATCTTCTGTTTTAGTGCAAAGAGTGGTTTGAATGAAGTCATGTCAATTGATCGTATTGCTGAAATCAAACGAAAAATCATGACAAGAAAACGTGCAACTATAAAAGGAGATGATGATTATAATCCTGAAGTTCCACAAGTTGCTGTAAGTAAAAAGCACCCAATTTCATCTTTAGATGCATCTACATGTATGTGGCGATAATATGATAATATTATAGTAGTCAGTGTTCAGAGTGTATACCAGCTGTATGATACCACCAAAACTACCAAAGTGCACAATAAATTTGGAGTGGATATTAATGCATTTTTGATGAAGAATCTATGAATTACAAATTATAAATAATAAACTTTTAAGAATGAACCACTGACACATTAACCATGTCACCCCTCCCCCCACCCCCAGGGTGCAAAATAATTAAAATCTGTCAAGTAAGTTGGCATATCAGGGGTTAAAAAATAGGTACCAGAGTACGATCGTACTAAAAGAATAGAGCAGCGTATGTGCAAAGTCAACAACGACGTATGGTTCCGTACTCTCAGTTAAAATCTGTTAACATAACTTCAGGAAGCTGCCTGTATGCTGGTATACTCGACAAAATGAAACGCTCGTCTTTCTAATTTCGTCACCATTTTGTTTCGTATATTTATTATTTCACACATCGTTTAATGATTCACGCACTGAAATTATAAAGATTTGTTCCCTCGAAGAGATAAGATGGTAGCCAAATCTTTATCACGCTTTGGAAGTTCGAAGCGTCCAAATCAGGGCAAAACAACAGAAGATAATGCACGAGAAAGTAAAATTTCAGAATACCATGTTAATGTTGAAAAATTGAAGAAGTACAAATCTGAATTTATATTTTGGAATACTGCAGCAAAAGCCGTGTAATGATTTAGCGAATAAAGTTTATTGGCTTAAAATAAACGTTGAAGAGAAGTTTTACACTTGTTGGGTTTGTAAGCTGTATCCAACTATATGTAACAGCGAAAATGAAGTTTTGAATGGTTTGTTATGTTTTAAACAAGTTTCAATGTAAAATAATACAATAAGGTAGAAAGTTTCGAAACTTGGATTACCTATATTCGTACACCAAAATTATTCAGCGTACGTGAGACTAACTGAGAGCCGTACGACTTCGTTCACACTTTCTAAAACATTTTTTAACCCTTGCATATCTCAAATTAATATCTTACGTAGGTATTTTTTTTGTAGTGTACTTGCAATGAAATAAAACGGCCTAGTAAAATTTGTATCCATGAACTACATTCTTATATCTATAAGAATAAACAGGTTGTCTAGACTCCAAGCATCTCCCATGAGCCAGAATATCATAGTAGCGGCCATAAAAAGACACTCCAGACAAACTTTTTTAAGGTAGAAAATCATAGTAATGGCTGTAAAATGTCACTAATGACAGCTTTCCGGCCACGAGTTCCACAGCGTTCTAAGTTCGCTAGTTCTATTTCTAAGCCTCTAAAACATAGATTAAATGACAATCAATGACCCCCGTTCAATTTTCAAGGCTCTAAAACCTAGATTAAACAACAATCTACGAACTTTATCATTCACTTTTGTGGTTAATTGTGTTTGACGACAAAGCAATGTATGCGAAATGAGTTTTATTATTTCATTCCGACATCATTACCGCCAGCTGGTGTGCTTTCTAAATTATTTTCAATTAGTGGTGTTAAAAAAAAGCATAAGGCCGATTTCCACTTTTGTGATTTCCTAAAAACATTTCAAACAATCATAGACTATTCAATTAATCGAAGATATATATAGTTTACGTTATTACAGGCTTGGAAAAGAATGGCATATCGCACGCACACGCGCCCACACACGCCATATTTTATTATGGCGTGTTAAAAATCACACGCCTCAAATTTAATAATTCGGTTATGGTGTGTGGCCACTTCGTCATGTTAGTTTGATTTTTAAGCCTCTAAAACGTAGATTTAATGACGATCTACGACCGCTAGTTCGATTTCTAAACCTCAAAAACGTAGATATAATGACGATCTATGACCGTTATTTCGATTTTTAAGCCTCTAAAACGTAGATTTAATGACGATCTATGACCGCTAGTTCGATTTCTAAGCCTCTAAAATGTAGATTAAACGATGATATATGACCCCTGTCTGATTCTTAAGGCTCTAAAACCTAGATTAAACTATTAAAAATCACACGCCTAAATATTTTTTTCAAATATTGGGTGCGACGACCGCACGCCAGGCATTTTCTTTATTTCCAAGCATGTTATTACGTTGTGTTATTGTTATTAAAACATCAACGATGAATAGATGCTGAAGAAAGAATAAGACGCAAAAATCAATTAAAAAATTAACAATTGATAAAAAACATTGATCGCGTAAAGTGAGATAAATAATTCATACCAATGGCTATTGTTGAAAATTGAAGCGAAAAGAACGTAAAACTAACCTGTACTTGTATAATATCTGGTTCATGTACCTAACTAAGCGCTATAATAATTTAGGATTAAGTTAAATGTACTACCCCTGGAAAGTTTATAATATAATATAAGGCTGCTGACCATATTTACGCCCGCCTCATCTGATAAACAAATATGGTACACTAAGCTACCTATCTTATGCTGATATACCGAACAGCAAAGAAAAAGTTACACAACTCTAAGAGATTCAATTTAAAAAAACAAGAGCTTGGTTTTTTAGCAATTTTAACATATTTTTTGTCCGATCAACGTGTTAAAACGATCAGCAGTGGCCGATGAACAACCGTTATTTGCAACACTGTAAACTGCCGGGGGTTTTCATAAATTTGCCCAGCTACTAATCTCTCGATTTATACACCGAATAGCATTATTATTTACCAACATGCTGGATCCTAGAAACAAGATACATAAAACGCTGATAAACATTTTTTTCCACGATCGTATCACAAAAAACAATATATTTTAAAGAACGACTAATCTAGTCTACATTTTATGCATTAACTACAGATACTTTAATTTCTTAATGGGTAAATTTATAAGTTTAAAAAGAAAATTGCGTTTATTTATGAGTGTGCATAATAAACATACCCCATCTGTAGTAGTGTGCATAATAAACATACCCCATCTGTAGAAGTACGAGACAGTTCCAGTGTTACATGTGCATATTTTTCTTTTTAATGATAAACAACGTCCATTGAGTCTAACAATTTGAAACCATACTTTACCACGTTTTTTTGCTCCTCCTGAATGCTTTTAAAATAAAGTAATTTATATAGGAGTGATCTTAATTTTCAACTAATTTTCCTTTGTATCTAGTGCATCAGGAATTTATATTTTTTGTTTATTTCAGCAAATTTTAGCACCAGGTATTTCTTAAAAAATTTGAAAAGAAAAGTAAACATTTAAATTTAAATGTATTAATTAATCATGATGATCAACAATGGAAGTTGATGTAAAATACTCGTCTTTCTAAATTCAACTGATGTAATGATATAGGGGGTAAAACATTAAAAGGAATGTTGATTTAAAGACTGTGAAGTTTGAACCCTTTAAATAACTAGCAGGGTTGATTTCATCCATTTAGAGTAATTAAATGTGGTGGAGATGAACTTTGGAACCTGCCCAGTGGGCATATGATGATCAAACAACGTCTTTTCAAAGTCGAATAAACATTACAGACGTCGATATAATGTTGTTTCAATGTCGTGTGACCATGATGTGCCCACTGGTTGGTTTCTATTATAAAAAGCTGTCAAGTCTTCTTTTTTAACACGGTTTTTATTAGAGTACTCAGTAAACTTTTTGTTTGGTAAATGTAACTTAATACAGTAAATTTAATAATGGCACAAACAGCATACATTGACGGTGTATGTTGTGCTGTGAGTGGCAAAGTTATTGCACTTGCTGTACAACATAATCCCAATTTGTGTGTACGTTAGAGTGCGTCCTACAAAAATTACTTGTACGAAGGTGACATATAAACTCGAATTTTGTGTAATGGACGTACGCACATACAGCATTATTTTGCACCTTGCCCCCTCCCCCCCCCCCCCCCCCATAACTTTTGATAAAGACGTGCAATAACAATATATAACTTGACACATAAATACTTGGGGGCAACACAAAAACTTCGGTAAAAAAATCATTATCTATTTGTTACCAAGGAATTTGAGTTCTAAAATAAGCCTGAGGGTGTTTTATCAAATAGAATTAGCATATTTGACTATTATTTCTGATTTCTAAACACAAAATTTTCTTTCCAACGGTATATAATATCAAGACATCGAGAGAGAAAATTTTCCACTTGCTGAGGATCTAATCCCAATGGAAGAACCATTATTCCAAATAATAAATTTTTTACATCATTTTGTTTCTAAGTAAATTTTAGAAAAAGTCACAAAATTTCAGCCCATTTCCACCAGCGGTTGCAAAAAATCTAACAAGGGGCGGAATCGTGTTAAATCTAATTGATCACATATGCATGCAGATTTTATGTTTTTATTTATTTCTTCAGCCAGAGCACAATACTGTCATTTCAAACTTCATGGTTGATGCAGATAATGACATGACAAAAGATATATTGAGTAGAGAAAGGCAGTTGCGAACAAGGACCAGTGTCTTGCAGAGCAATGGAAAAGTAAGTTATAACTGGTAGTGTTTTCATTCCAAGATATAAAATAATCCCAGTTTTGTTTTAAAGTGCACATGTGACATTGTACAATCAAAGTTAATTACTTTCATGACTTTTTATGTATTTATTTATTCTTTATTTTTTAATACCGTAAATGATCGATTAAGCCCCTGGGGGCTTACTTGCAATTTCATTTTTTAGTGTGGGGGCTTAATCGAGCCGGAGGTTTGTTCGAGACGGGCTTATTATTTTCTGCAAATGAAGAAATCATTAAAATGGGCTCCCCTGCCTATTGGGTAGATGGGTCACAAAATCACACACCTCTTTCACCTTAATCACATAATCACAATAATATTTTTGAGGTATTTGGCTTTTCACAATCACAATAGGATACCTAATCACATTATCAAATTAATTTTAGCACCACTTCCCATTTTCACACCCTAAAAAGTACCCAAATCACATCATCACATAAGAAAAAAAAATAGAATAGGCCCCCAGGGCTTATTAGCAAACACAAGGTGAAGGGTGGGGGCTTATTCGAGACTGAGGGCTTATTAGATCATTTATGGTATTTTAATATTTTGTTTGATATAAATTTAACTGTTGTGATAACCCAAGTTACCAGATATTGATGTACATGTATAATATTCACTCATCAGCCATGTTGAAAATAATATAATCCTGAAAAGTCAGGGAAATCAAATCAGGGAAACTTCATGTTATGCCCCTTAAGTTATGCCCTTTGAGTTACAAAAAGTTCAAGTTATGCCCCTAGATGACAACATAACTGGAAGTTTACTAAACATTTAGAGTATGTCGAGTTAATATAAGTCAATCGTTAATCTAAGTTAACGACAAATAGAGTTACAGTCAGGGCGTAACTATAATGTTACTTAAAGTTAATGATACATACATCGATTTAGTAGCAGGGGAGTAACTCAAGGGTTAATCAAAGTTGATGACACTTTGAGTTGCCAATAAGGGCATAACTCAAGCGTTATAACAAAATAAGTTAAAGTTATTGTTATTTGTAATTTTTTAAACAATACCATCAATCTTGGTTCAGAAGGGTCTAGCTAGCCTCTGTTTTTGACCATATATATATTTTTTTATAGGTGCCTCCTCTCCACTCCCCTCTCCACCCCTATAATTTTATGAGCGCTTTAGGAAGAAACATTGGTCTGCTATCTACAATATGGTGAGAATGCAAATTTTGTAACAAATTGATTAAAATTAATTTTGTTATGACTGTGCATGATTGTATCCTGTGCCCTTTGTTACCAGTTGCAGGAATTCTTTTTTTCTAGACACTTAAGGAGAAAAAGGAATATACAGTAGCAGCCACTTTATGATAAATAAAACAAGAAAAATTGGAATTTACGTTGTAGTATCTTCTGTACGCATTAATATTCTATGCATAAATCATAAATTTATATAAAAAGCAGTGTAACATAACCATGATAACATAACCATTATATCGTAATGATTGTAAAGATAAAAGCAGACTATAACACAAGAATGATCAGGATAAAGCTCAAAATTTACAAATGTGTTATCCCCTTGGGACCTTATCTTTAATCTAACAATTTTTTTCAATGAAAGCTTTTATATATATTATTCGTTTATAAATACTGTTAGTGAGAGGATAAGATTTAAACATTTATTTCATCTTAATAAAAGTAACCTTAACTTATTTTGCTAACACAAAGTATAGTTTATAACAAAGGGCATAACTCAAAGTGTCATCAACTTTAATTAACACTAGAGTTATGCCCTTGCTACTAACTCGATGCGTCATCAATTTTAAGTACCATTCGAGTTACGCCCTGACTGTAATTTGATTCATTGTTAACTTTTATTACTGATCGAGTTTTGTTAAATCGACATACTCTAAATGTTTAGTAAACTTTGAGTTCTGATATCATTGATGACATCATCTAGAGGTGTAACTAAAAGTTTTTATAACTTGAAGGACATAACTTGAGGGGTGTAACTCGAAGTTTCCCTGATTCATGAAAATCTATTTCTGATGAATTTTGACTTTCTGAGTTTAAATTTATAAGACTTTTTATGCAGTCGTCAGTTCATTGAGATTCTTCATTTCGTTGGTTTTCCTTGAAGAAACAAATTTATTTATTTATTTATATGGACAGTATCATGTCATGTCCTGGAATGACCTTGAGATGTTCTTGGATATGTCCTGGGGATTATCCTAGAAATATCTTCTAAAATTTTGTGGCTACTATGAGTAAAACACCAGCACAAAACAATTATAATTTGTCTATTTTATCATCTATAATATACAGTATGTTTTAAATGGAGTTAGCTGGGGCACATAGCTAACTGATGTTAACTCATAGACGAAGTCACGCTACGCCGCTGCCATGATTTCT
>JANTOQ010649676.1:0-10326 GCA_027564595.1 Bythotiara depressa
CGACTCGTAGAGCCAATGGGGGAGCTTTCGTAGCACAAATGGGTGCTTTAAATGCCAATTAGGACTTCGCTCGTGGCTCCTCATGGAAACAATTGACAGGCTATATGCCTTGAAAATACGGAGGCTAGCCATGTAAAATATACTCACTATCTAACTATCTATCTATATAAACCGTTGTCAAGACCGAAAATCCAAGCTTTAGTGATATCAGTCCTCTTGGTGATCAGACATTTTCTTTTCTGAAATAATTTATCTTGTTTACAATGCCATGGCAACAGTGACCCTGCACTATATATTTGCTATGGGCAATTTAGTCTGCTTTAGTTCATTCCTTTCCATTTGTATAATTGCTATATAAATACAAATATATTTCAAGGTATTATTTCATTGTCATATATTTTTCATGTAACATGTAACCACTACCTTAAAACTATTTGAAATAACCTTTCCTTAGTAACTAATGACTATAATGGCAGTTTGATCACTTTTAATAAATTCAAAACAATGAAATTATTTTAAAATCACACCATCTATTCATGTACGTTTTACACACGGTATTATCATTACGACATAATCAGCTTCTGTTCATACGCATAAATTATGAAAATGTTTACAAGTTCTTGAAGGTGTGATATGTTATAATACTGGTACTCAGAATTGTATTTCTTTTCTCTGTTGAATAAACGAATGAACGGCACCACCTGACAACTCCACAATACGACACTACCAATCTCCTTCAACCAGTTGGGAATTTGGGACCACCATCTTGGTAATTACCACTAACTTCTGCTTTGCTAAAGTCAAATCCCGGGTTCTAAAATGGGAACAAGAGATAACAACAATTTCCAACAATGTGAAAAGATAGGATCTTTTATTACGAATTCCTAATTTTGGCAATTTGAACATTCCCTAATGCTTGTCATCATTCATGATCATTGATATACACCAACAAGATTCCTTGACATACTTCGTAGTCATTAGAAAACCCTCTTCTCCTACACCCGTATTGTGTCATTGCAAACAGGAAAACAATAAGATGCTTTTAGTCTAAATTAATTTTAATGTTTCGTTTGTGTATAACAAAATACAACAATATTTATGTCAATATTTGGCCACATTAACTTCCATAAGAATTTTGAGAACCCTCAACCCTCCTTGATTCCATAATACAAGAATGTTCATATAGCAACATGGCAACACCATTTTCATATGGTGCATTTTTAACATACCTGGTAACATTTTGTTACTAAAACCACTCTTCCCCTATTAGATTCCTGGGACGTTTTCAATACAATATGGTATTACTTGATTAGTAGGGATATAATTTTGATTGCCTAAAAATCTCCACTACAGTCTACAGAATATAGACTGGCACTATATCACCAAAAAAAATGGTTGTAAATATTAAAAAAATGATAGCATAAATTTGGGTGTATTGCACATAACAATATTAATGATTAAAATGTTGTTTCTTACGTGTTGGACAACTGTATGTACACAAAATAGTTTAGAAGGCAACAACTTGCATACTACAATCTTGGCCATAATATCTACGGACAAAACACCAGAAATTCAAAAATTGAATTCCACAAGTGCTGCAAAAGTGCTTGTCGATATAACTAGAGAAATAATTAAACTTTTCCAGTATACCAATGACTTAAAAGACTTAGGATCTTAGGTACTTTGGTAGAGAAGTGAAAGTGGCTGTGTAGCATGGTTGGACAAGGGGACTATACTCTCTTTCCTTCTAATTGATCCAATTGACGCCTTTATGACATAAAATGTGTAGATCAGTGAAATAAGGGCAATTTCCGATGTTTTTCAATAATCCACCGTGACATGTGCGATACTCCGCGGTTTCCCACTAACACCTAACTCCAATCTCGTGAAATGTACACGTGAAGTGAACGGTGCTAACCCACGAATCAGCATGGAACGTCAAAAGTCCAATAAATAATGACCAAGGTTGTAGCTCAAGCAATATTTTCTGTATTGCTAAACAGCATGTATAGGGACAATTAGAGTCACACAATATTTACATTTAATTAATGTTATGCTTCTTATATAAATATCTGGTAACGTCTCTTAAAGGTAAAATAAAACAAACACAGCATTCTTTAACATATTTGTCGATGGATAAAAAATATGCATGGTATGAATGAGTGGTAAATGCCTTCCTTTTCACACATGAAAGGAATTGTAAATTGGATAATAGGCAAAGATGAATATAACAGCCATCTTGGCAACCAATAAAAATTGGCTGTTATCAACATATGACTTTTACACAATAATTTATATGAAAAATTGGTTTCAAGTACTTCAAAAAGTGCCCTTTATCAAAAGGTTTTCCTTACAGGTGCCTTTATGACAGATTTGACTGTAAATTGTTTCTGTTTTTATTGACAGTATACTAACACAATGTTAATATACTAACACAATGCAGTAGAATGATCAAAGATTAGGGGTACCTCATTTTGAAATCTTTCAAGAGTCAGGTTCTTTTGCATTTTATCTAAAGATAATGTGTCTGCGGCACACTCTCCATTTGAAAATAAAGCTTTCCAACAGTTAGCGGCATCACAGTGACTTTTTTGTAGAACTATTCGTAACAGCTTTTTATCTTCTAAAACAACAGACATATGTAATTTTAACTTACAGTAACATAGCCTGAATATATTATATATATTATTTAACAAAAATCCAGATGTGTTTTTAATTATATAAGAAGAGAAATAATAAAAACACAGTGTTTCACATTTCACATTCAACAGTTGTATGGCTTTCTCAAATCATATGAATCAACGTTAATTTTTAACCCCAAAAAATAAAAAAATAAAAGCCCAGATTAGCAAGGGAATATAATTACAAAAGGTTTGAAGCATTAAAGTATGATTTATTCTCCAAAATGTTTCTGACCTTCCCTACAACGTTTGATTAGATTTATATGATTATTAAAATAAATGTTCTTCATTTTTTGAGACATAAAATATAAAGATAAACAGTTAAACATGTATAAACTAATGGAGATAATGCAAGTTAATTTATAAGCAACTTGGTTCATACTGTCAAATCATTACATGATTTTGAGGGATCCCACGCTCCATGGTCTTATCTTATGATTTCTAGTGGTCAGTCTATAATACTGTTTCTAAGTTAGATGATCCATCTCTTCTATCACTGACAAGCTTTTACATGGTTTTTACTTTTCATTTAGGCTTTACCTCACGAATAATTATATTTAATGTAGCGCCCACAATTTTTTGAACTTCCATAAACACATTGTTTTTCCTTTTATGAATTTCAATTCCAAATTCAATTTTATATTATTTGATTTGTAACACTTAAATCTCCAATACATGGGCCTTGTAGGAAGTAAAAACCAGTCAAGCAGTGCTTCTTGGAAATTTAATTGCAATTCTATGTGCATACAAGTTTATTCAAATGGTAATATTTTATGCCATGAAGAATTGTGTATCTGAGTTATGCGTGAAGTGTTTTTTATAATCATATGCTATGCATATTTGTGTATCTGTATTGTGCAGGAAGTGTTTATAATCATATGCTATGCAGGTTTGGGCATGTGCAATATGATGCTTATGGTGTTGTTCTTTATATATGGGCATTATGATTGACAATCATGTTACATAGAGCCCTGCAGTAATGGGTTCAAACTTAAACTTCCACTTTCTGTCAACATTTGTGTTTTTATTGAGTCATTAATACCAAGTCATACTGTTAAATGGTATTTACTGTATATAATGCATATGTAACATATGAATGTGTTGGAGAAAACCCTACTAGAAGTTCACTTGCCAATATCTCCCTCGATGAATAGGATATGAGGAGGATATAGTTCAGACAATTGATCATTCAGTTAAGATAAAATACCTCAATTGCAACTGTTACTATTGCAACAACCACAAATATTACCCCTATCCGCAAAGCAGAAAGTAAAGCAGGAAACTACAGGCTGATTGCTCTTACCTCACACATAATAAACATTCTCGTATAATTTTTGAGAAAAAACATTGTCTCCTACTACATGGAAGAAAAGCACTTGTTTAACCTTTCATAACATGGCTTTCAAACTGGTATATAAATCACGTCTCAGTCAATTGATCACTTACTATGATAAATATTATCACTTACTATGATAAAATATTATCAATTCTAGAGGAAGGTAAAAATGTTGACCTCGTTTACTTATTTGAAAAATAATTTGATTTTATAGTGTTGACGGACAAATAATTTGATAAAGTTGATTTTATAGTGTTGACAAACAAATAATTTGATAAGTTGATTTTATAGTGTGTTGACAAACAAAATTAACTTGACATTGGAGGAATAATTTTGCAATGAATTGAAGCTTTTTTAAATGACAGACTTCAATCAGTTGTAGTAAATAGCTCTTACTCATTATTTACAAATGTTATTTCAGGAGCCCCTCAAGGAAGTATACTTGGTCCACTGTTTCTTTTATCCTTATTGGTGACATAGATAAAGACATATCTTATTCATTTTTGATAAATATTGTGGATGACACAAGAATTGCCAAATAAATTAATTATCCTATTGATGTATAATTATTATATACAAAAAGACCTTGATAAAGTATGTATATCAACGAGAAACAATAAATAACATACAATTTAATGGGGAAACGTTTGAAAAGGTGGGGTCTTAAAAATGAAACATATACTACTTATGGTATCTATCTAACTCTCAAAAATGTAAGAAAAATAACAAGTCCATGATCTACAATCCTGGTCATAAATATTTGGCACCACAAGTGATGTTTAAGTGAATACACATATTAAGAACTTGGAAGTTAAACTTTTTCAGTTTACCTATGATTTAAGAATTAGGATCTTAGGTACTTTGGTAATGAAGTAACTGTGGTTGTACAGCACAGGTGAGCAGTTGTAGGGACTTCCTAGCTTCCTAATTGGTCCATTTTGGTCTTTTGTGACGTCATAAAGCAATGAAAACCTTAAAACATGTAGAATTTCCAAGGTTTTTCATAAGAAAACATGCGTATTTGCATTCCTACTAACTTTCCACATAACAACTAGCGCTGATCTTCATTTTTTGCACATTTGAGGAAAAGTGGCAAAACATAAATGTGGTCTAAATCCCCATTTTTTGCCAAATATTTTGACCTTGATTGTAGGACAGATCCAGACAACCCAAAGTTATGATTACACTAGTAAGTCTTTGGTTTTACTAGTGTAATCATAACTTTGGTTTACATAAATTAGAAACATTGTTCATAATTTTGGTCCCCTTTCAAAACAGAAGGAATACAATGGTTAGAAATAGTACAGTGGACCTATTTAGGAAAAATTAGAGAGATCTACACACTTTAGCAGGCCTTGTGATGGAGAGATGTGCAATCGCACATGCACATGCCCACACACATACAAATTCTCTAAGACGTGCGATTAAAAGTAATTACTTGTATTTACAGAACCAAAGATGCTAATTTTATGATACCGTTTAAAAATTTATATGTACAAGATACCAGTGTGGTTTAAATGTCTAGAAAACATGTCAAGTAAATATATCTAAATCTTTTCTATTTTAACCTGTCACATAAAGCAAATCATTAATAGCAGGTATTTTAAATGTAGAAAAGTTTACAACTAGCTCAATTTCAGGGTATAAATATAACTTTGAAGTATATACACCCTTGCTATTAAGTGTTTTTTTTGTTCTGTCTTGTATACCATAAAAAATAATCATTATTTTAAGTCTAGTGGAAAGCCATGTTAAAAAGTAAAAAGTAATTAAATTTATTTTTAAAACTGATAAGATTACCACAATGTTATTTAAATTTTTTTAATTAATGGAAGTTTTAGGGATATTAATTTAGTTAACTGTGGATTTGAGCTATGCCACCTTGTGATTCACATTCTGTTCTGTAAAATACTAGGCCATTTTCGTAGCTGTATATTTGGCGGCCAGAGTAATTGATCGCTCTCTTTCAACTGATCAGTAGGTGCTGGTCACACAAAATTCCCTCCTCACCCTTCCTTGGTCATTGTCTGGCATTGATGTTTTCGGTTTCAGCATTTTACATTTCTTTTGGCATGTTTTCAGTTTTTATTTATTTGGCATGATTTCTTATTAATTTGTAAATTCGTACCCATTTCAGAATACATGGACATTTCTGTAGAGTACGCTAATTGGTCAAGTGGCACAGGCAAATTACTTTTACTGCCAGTCTCAGTCATTTTGGCATTATTAGCCTGATTTTGGTAGGTCTGCAAATTACACAACTCAGATTGAGTATATTCTGGCAGGTTGGCCAAGGTTGTGCTATCCAAATAAGCATAAAGGGTGGTGATAACCTAAGCAGCATATAACAACCATGTGGGGAGGCCGATCCTATGGATAGGAGATCCATGTTGTTAACACGCCTAGTGGTCTCCAGGTGACTGGTGTACTCCCAGAATGACCCTTTCCCACCAATTTCCATGTTTTTTCCTTGTCTCTACCTCAAGTCATAACTGTTAACTTCTTAAATAGTGAATAGAATCATTACACTACCCAGGTAATGGGAAATCAAATAGGTAATGTATTTTCCTTTATGATTGCAAAGATCAAAATGGATAATTTTATTCCCTTGTGTTACATAAAGTTATATTATTTGCAGAGAGAGAGATTGGTGTCAATACATTAACCCGGGGTATTGGTGTATGGAAATTTTAAACAATAGGAAATTATATGCAGTGTTCATGAAAACATGGTTTACAGTAAGTCGGCTGGATTTCCAAAGCCTTGGCATGGGTAAACTTCAACAATATTAATTTTTAAAGCTAACATATATTGCTGTTAACCTAGGCACAATACCTTTCAAAAGTTAGACAATCATAGTAATGAAGGTAAAACATCAAGCACGTTGATACGAACGAAGATTAAAACATGGTTTTACAGCTAATTTACGTGGTAGTAATGAATACTTCTTACATTAAAAAACTGTTTATTTTATTTTATGTGCCACGAAGGAAGGTTTCTTAAACCATAAAACTGTTTTACCGTGATTTTACATAACAGGAACTAAGACCTCCTATGTTAAGTTTGTTTTACTGCGATTTTATATACATAACAGGAACAAAGATTTCTAATGTTAAAAACATGGTTTTGCAGCAATTTTGTGTTCTACGAATGAATATTTCTTACGTTGAAAACTGTTTTATCTCGATTTTATATACCACGAGGGAAGAATCTTATGTACAAAAACAGTTTTGCTGTGATTTTGCATGATATGAATGAAGAATTCTCATGCTAGAAAAGGCTTTACAGCGATTTTACGTGCTATGAACGAACAGCGATTTTACGTGCTATGAACGAAGATTTCTTACATTAATTTTTTTATACAGTGTTTTACATGATATGATGAAGATTTCTGACTCTAAAACATGGTTTACAGTGATTTTACGTGCTACAAATGATAATTTCTTATGTTTAAAAAACTGTTTTGCTGCGATTTTACATGATATAAATGAAGATTTCTTATGTTAAAACAGGCTTTTACAGTGATTTTAGGTGCTATGAACAAAGATACATTAAAAATTATTTTACTGAGATTTTTCATGGCACGAACGAATATTTCTTACATTAAAAAACTGTTTTTACATTATATGAACAAATAATTCCTACGTTACAACAGGCTACAACCTAATTACTTTTACCACACATGCCCATAAGATGACGTGTGACTTGTCACATGTGGGTCTAATTATTCATGATCAAGATTGTTTCAGTTCCAAACAATAATGGAACATCCCTTTCAATATTGGATTGAGGTCAGTCCTATATCACATACCTAAAGTCCATACAGACTCATCCTTGACAATGAGATTAAAGAGCTGCCCCTAAAACAGAAAACGAAATAGTATAAATATATATTATATATCCCGTGCCCCTAACAACTAGGTAGTAGTGAGATTCAAACCCTGGTCATGTAGTGAAAACAATTTCAACTTTCGTAGGACTACCCTTAATGACAGAAATGGTCTTTTGGAGCCCAGTTTTGCTCCAGTGATATTTTCGGAATTTACATTTCTTCATCAGTCGGGAGTATATAGACCCAGAAAAATTCATAAGACATAGCCATGTAATTATTTCCACTGGGGAACACTCTAAAACAAAACAAAAATAATAGATAAAACCTAATGACTTCAGTGTAGAAACAGAAACACATTAAAATATTATTTAGCTACCGTTGTAATAATAATAAAAAAAGATCTCAAGAAACAAGATCAAAATTTTCTGAAAGATTTATATTTCTAAGACTATAATTTTAACAAACTTTTTCACCTGTCACATGTATTGGCAAGATATTCCATATATTTGCAGCTCTAAAATTAAAGATGTTTTTGCCAAATTTATATATACTTGAAATCATTGGGAGTGTGACATATTTTTTGGAAGCCCCACTTGTATTATGATTGTGGCAGTTTTTTTTGCAAATTAAATTTTGAGCACATGTGGTCTGGAGCAAGTTGACTATAAGTGCTTTATACAGTAAATAAGAATTGAATCATTTTCCAATCATTTTGTGAATTATAAAAATGCGTTCCCTTTCAACAATGCTTCTGACCTCTTCTGTTTTTTAACAAGTTTGCTCAATCTGAAAGGAGAAAGAATTTTTTTATTTCCACCTGACTTTCTTCACACCACTCCCTGTCTATGATTGATACAGTATCTGTGTTCACACATTTTTTTTTATAAGATGAGGCTCTATTTTCTTAGAAAATCGATCAAAATTAGGCTGAAATTTTCTTAACTTTTTACTGGAAAATCATGCAGAAAAAATGGAGCCCTTTCATATATCGCAATATATCTGCAATTGCACCGTCCCCTTTAGAGCGTGAATTTCTTACAAAACTGATGCCGCTTTTTGTTAAAAGAGAACATTTTGCCATTCGTTACATCATTTATTTTATTTAACTCCCCTTCCACCTTTCGTAAACATCTATTCTGACCGCACAGATTCTATTTTTTATCAAAATGAAAGGTATGAATAAGTAAACTATCTATTGAGCTAAGAAATGTTTTACCTTCAAAAATTTTTCTTAACTTAATTATCTCGTTGAGGCTGGGGATTTTCTTAGCATTTTCCTAGGAATTCTTGCTTTTTGAGGCTCATTTTCTTATAAAAGTTTTTCTTATAAAAAAAAAAGAAGTGTATTACTACCCAAACTTGATTAAGGTTACGGCAGGTTATGGCGATGTCAGGAACTACTATCAAGGCAACTAAATAAGATCTATAACTCTAGCACCATAAATTATGAAAGCAGCCAACAGAGGTTTCTAGAAAACAGATGTTCTAGAGGTGTGTCAGTACAAGTCCTGATGATGGTAAATAATTCTTGAGAAATTATGAATTTGGCTTACCCTGGCAATAACGGTGAGTGCGTTTTGCTGAGCACTGGTCAGTGCTGGTCACACCGTAAATATGAGTTTTTAAATTTGTGTAAAACCCAGACTGGGTTTGAACTCCCCTGCATTGATACTTTTTTGGTTTGAGCACTTCACTCACCATTTTCATTTTCTATAATTAAAAAAAAAAAAAAAAACTAACACGAAATAAAATAAATCTAAAAAAATAAAAGCATATAACATATTGGACAAAACTAGGTCGGATATTTAATAAGCAATCACAGTTTAAAAAAAAACACTTTCTAGTTCAACTGCGATCACTACGTACAAAACATTAATTTCTTTTCTTTTTTAACTGAACTAGCACAGGTGTATGTATGTCTGCTTGCTGCAAGCATGCTTGGCTTGATGCCATCATCGACCGGCACCATACCATACAAAAGCAGAAACAGGTACAGTATATTTTTTTATTCACATTTAACGAAGTTGTGATTCAAGTACATGTTAAAAATATCTTGCAAAACTTTCATGTTGTTTTAATAGAACCACCTCCATGTGTGTACTATAACATGTAGCGAAAGAGTTAAATAGTGGGAGTTGACCTATATTTAATGTTTTGAAAGCCAACTGATGACAGAAAACAATTGTGTCTCATTACCATAGTTGCCAGTCTCCATTCACCAACTAATTAATTCTCATCGTCGACGCTCTACACGTGATCTCTTAGCCAGGAGTTCCCAGCTTTTTCTCTCTTCTAATCCAAAAATATAATGGTAAGGATGGAGAAAAAAGAGCTGGGTGCCAAACCATCTTCTCAACCGTTACTTCGGGGAAACCCCGAATTTGGATAAGCCAATCAGCACAATGTATCTGACAGTTCGTTTAAAAATGGCAGAATCGATTATAAACAAATTAGCTCGCTAAAGAGGCAAAGAGAAA
>JANTOQ010649787.1:0-19344 GCA_027564595.1 Bythotiara depressa
TCTTGTGAGAAAGAAAGAAAGCTTTAAACGGGGGTACACTTTAAGCCTTTCATTTTATTTGCATTCTGGTCACTGTCGTTACATTTTGACAATACCTCAACAATATGGCCCAGGTGCATGATGGGAACAGTAAGTGTTGTAGAGCTTGAAGTTTATAGAAAACTGCGAAAAGTATAAACGTGCCCAACTTTTTAAGGTTACTATGGAAACGGAGAGCTCTACATCGGGCAAGCACTTATAAAGCCTATCATATCACCACATTTCCATCACGTGCCATTTATCTTGAGAAGTCCTTTTTAAACTCCAGTCGTATTTCCTTTGGTTATATTTTCTGGAGATTTCTTGCCAGGCTAAGGTGGAACAGAAAGAAGCATATTACGAACAAGAGAAAACAAATAAAAAAATGTATTAAGTAACCTTTTTTGATGAAGTACTTTTGCTTTTGCTTACGTGACAACATATGCAGCAAAACCTAACACACTACCGTCAAAACCGTATTTCAAAACGGAAAATGATATTGAAACTTTGCACAATAAAAAGTCATGTTTATAAAGAAAGTATTGAGAAGTTGAAAAGTTATAACATCTTTGAAAAAGCAATTCAGCATTTTGATCAGATCAAGGATATTCTTTGATCTGATGTAGATGGTTCACATGCATGCACCTTACTACTGTGTAAATATGAGTTATGATGAGTTATACATATTTTATAAAAAGAGTTGTGATGTTAAATGTTTTTTATTGAAATCATATTTAGTTGATATGATGTTGAATTTTGGAGTCTTTTCTGTCTTTGATGTACTACAATATGGAACCAAGCCTGGTAAGAAGCTGTAGCGCATTTTAACAATGTTCGACCGTAGATAGCTTCCCATATACAAAATTAATAAATTGCTAATAAGAAATTTTTTCAAGAAACCTCTAAACTATAGTAGAAATTGGTATTTTGAAAATATTAAATGCTCGCAGTATTCCATCCAAAGGACAGGTGAATATTTTCACTCGCCGCAGCATAATTCGAGTTAAAAGTTTGTAATTTGAGAAAATTCTTGAAGTAGAATCCAAATATTTTGGGACAACCCACGAAAATATTTTGTCCTCTCTTTCCCAGTTTGTTCTATTTCTTGGGTGTTGGGCTAATGACTTCTTTTTCTTATGTCTTCCATTTGGGAGAAAAATATGGAATATTTCTTAGAAAATTACACCAATGTGTACATAGCTTTAGAATTTCATTATCCCACAGAAATACTTGTATTAAGCTAAAATTTTGAGTTTGCTAAAATGTTGAAAAAAAATAATCGCAGACAGATACGTTTGATCAGATGTTGATTGAATTCTAAACTAATTTAAATAATATTTTTTTATTATTATACGTTCGTAATATAAGAATACTGATGATAATAAAAACTAATAATATATCAATAAAAAAGACTACCTACAATATAAATATTTTATTTTTATTACGTAGAAAATCTAACTTGTGATAGGTGTTTTTTCCGAACTAATGTCGGCAGGGATCTGGAGTAACGAGATTTACGTTGAGGACATACAAGTGGAGGTGGTTCGGAATAGGCTACATCTGATAACACACTTGGTGATTCGTTTCCAATGGGATATGGCGCTTCTAGTTGATGCATTGACTGTCTTTGCGTAGACGGAGATAGATTGCTTCCTCCATTAGAGGTAATGGAACGCCTTTTGTATTCTAACATTTTCTTCGATTGTCTTAAGACAATTGCATATTTTCTTTTTCTAGAATTATTTATGTCAATTTTTAGAAGATCTAATTCGTGCTCGCTTGGAAAATAATCTCCTTCGCTTTCAAAAGCACTTGAAAATTTTCTTGAAGATAAAGGTGACCGGTACGACCGTTGCATTGGGATATTTTTGTCCGGGCGTATTACAACTATGTATAGTTTCGGAGCAAACAGACAAATGTATTCAACTGTTCCGGCGAATATATATAAAAAGCATCCGACAATATCTCGGTAATATCCAATCGTCCCATAATACACCGGTACGTAAACAATGATCGCTATGCACATTGTAATCATGGTAAACGCGATGAATTTTGCTTCGTTGTAATTTGTTGGAACTTTTCGTACGAGAAATGCTTGGTACGTACATACTATAATCAAACCTGAAACGAAAATAAATACAACTATGATTATTTTTAATTTCCACTTTATACTACTTTTATCTCTTTTCCACTTTATACTACTTTTATCTCTCGCATGTCGCGCGACCCTGTTTTCTTCCAATTCTGACTGGCTTAGCACTAAAATTCAATTGAAAATCCTAGTGTTCCTTTCGCAAACAAATTAACGATGATTAACCATCTCGATTGTTTTGATTCCTAATTTGATTGTGTTACCGTGCTTGCTGAGATTATCGTTTCGTTAGTTATGTTCTTAAACTTCCCCAAGATTGTGAACCTAACAACTCAATGTCACAAAGTGTTGAATTTGCAACATTTATCTGTGAAGCAACTTCTCTGTCTAATAGGTCGCTAGGTCGCTGCTGCAATAAACAGCAACAATGATCTTGGCACCCTTCCAGATCCGATATCTACAACAACAACAACAACTGCAAATCCAATCTCTACAGGAAAGCCTCTCTCACAAGAGCTTGATATCACTCAATGCCAATAGTTGCAAGGAGTTAGAATGGTGGATAGGGAACCTGAACTTGCAAAATGGGAAACCAGTGTAAGTTCACTTACCCAACATGTTTATTCAGTCAGATGTAACCAAAACGGGAGGATGGGGGCATCTTGTCAAGACATATCAACATGGGGATCGTGGTCAAAACCGGAGAAAGAACTGCATATACATGTACATGAAAATCTTACCTACTTTCCTAGGAGATAACTCTTACCGCAGAGTACCTGAAAATTAAAATGTCTCTGACTCAAATGAGCCTGAACCCACACCCGCGAAACATAGCCACAGATTCACTACAGCAAAACTGGAACCACAAATTCCCCTGTGCCATCTCATCGGAATTTTATATCACACTCTTTGAGAGCTTATTAGTATCTTCTGATAAGAGATTATTTTTCGTATAATGAGTACATTCAGATGAATCATGCTTGAGTGTAAGTAGAGCGAGGAATATTCTTCATTTTGAGTTCAATATGGAAGTTCTTGTAAATCTGTTGTTGACTATTCGTCCTTGCCATACATTACTTAGACGATCTTACTTATGTATAAAAATCATTTTTTGTTCTATTCTGTTCTCAATACCTATTCATGAAATTGATTGAGACAAGGTTGGTGTGTAAAATGAAAGCAACGATAAGAGGCCATATTCTTTTTTGGTGACCTTAAACAAGACTAAAAAATTAAGAAAAGAGTGAGATATAAGCTACCTGCATTATAGATAGACCACATCATTAATCCAAAAGACTTTGCACCATATGCGCACGTCATCATTCTCTCAGCTTGATTTCCTTGATCTGAGTAAGTAACAATCGGTGAATGAAGCGCCAAAATCCAAATAAGACATATGAGAATTTCAACAAGAATAATACAAACAATCATTACATATTGCCATTTAAGACTCAAACAACGGATCTTGTTCTTTTTGAATAATTTTCGACTGAATATTCGTGCTATACGATTCGTCTTTATGAGAAGTGTACCTGAAATAAAATTCGTTGAATTTTAAACGTGTGTAATATACATAGACACCTATCGCTCTTAACCCTTTAATGCATAAGTATACCTCCTGGAAATTGTCTATTTTTTTATTGAAAATCAAAGTAATTTTATGAAGAATCAGGGGGCTTATAAGAGTATCTAATAAATTTTTTTCTCCTAATTTTCTATTTCATTTCCAAAAATTTACCTCCTGGAAAGAAGCAATAAACAAAGAAATCTGTAATTAATTTGTCCATTTTAGGGGACACCGTGCATTAAAGGGTTAAGAAGTTTTTTAATACCTGTTCTGTTTCTGCCGACAATAGATTTGAATTACTCATCAGAAAATAAGCCAGCATGCAAGGTATCAAAAGCATATCTGAACTGGAAATAATTTTATGGCGTTTTCAAATCTGGAAGAATAAGAGTACTTTCACCAAATAGGTGAAATATATACAACTACTTCCTATGCGGATATGCTTTTGATACTTTGCATGATGGCTTGTTTTTCGATGGGGAATTTAAATCTGTTGTCGGGTTTAATGTTGCAAAAACAGAAAAAATATTCAAAATGGTAGCCTCGATAGGTGTTTTGTAGATGATAATAAATCATTCCAGAAATATGCATTAACTAGATTTTTAGGATAACCTTAACCCTTTAATGTATTGTGTTCCCCGGAAAGCAATCAAATCATTGGTCATTTCTTTGCTATTTTGCTTTTTCCAGGGGGTTAATTATTGGAAATTTAATGCTAAATAAATTGGATAAAAGCTTATAAGACCCCTTGGTTCCTCGTAAAATTATAAAGGTTTCCAATGGGACGTTTGATGTAACCAGGGGTATGCGTATGCATAATGGGGTAAGATCTGTTTACATGAGCTCAAATTTGTTTGCGATTTCCAAACCGGACTGAAAATACATATCGGTCTTAAGCCGGATTTCCACTTTCCAATTGATACGCGTACTACGTAAAAAAGTTAAAATCGATTCAACTTTTTTTTATGCTTACGGTACGATACGTAAACAAAAAAGTGTTAATCAATCAAATGCTTAGTTTTGATACGATCCGTGTCGATACGCGTATAATTTTTTTAAGTGGAAATCCGGCTTTAGGTGTGTTGCTTTATACCCCGTTTACATGACAAAGGCGAAAAGAACTTCTTACCGGGGTGTATTTCATATCGGTCTCATGTAAACAGGCTTGATATGAAATCTTGTACCTAATATAAAATGTTCACGCATGCATAGCTATGATGCCGTATATGCGTAGTAAAGAAGACATTTTTGCATTATTGGTGGAGATGTAAACAAAGCTTTGATTTGAGCGTCGTAGAAAGAAGACATATTGCCGCCGCTATTTAGTAAATTAAATTATTGTAGAAAAGAAAAGAAAACAACAGCAATTTGTATAACGAACAAACAACCAAACAACCTGTAAACAGGGCCTTATGCACATGACGTGAAACTGACAAGAAATTAATATCTTAAATATAGATATTAACTAATAAATTATTAACAAATAAATACATGAATATACCCCCTGCATATACTCCTGTTCATAAATCATTGCGCAATATTACGTCAACTTTTCAAGAAGTACATTCTGTATATACAGTGGAACTCATGTAATTCGAACTCCTGTAATTCGAAAATCATGTAATTCGAACATATTTCTCGGTCCCCTCAGAATTTGAATTACACGAGTTCCACTGTACTTCAAATTTCGGCCTAATATGAAAAGGCCTATTGAAAACGTATTATTAAAAACCTTATAATTACATAGCTAAGTTTACCAGGGGGTCTTACCAGCATTCACCAACATTTACAATAATTAACCCCCAGGGAATAGAAACTAGCAGAGTAATTCTGAGTAATTCAGAGTAATTCGCTTTATGTGCAACCTCGTATCCAGGACCTTTTTCCTATTTGATATAACTGATATACCTTCGTATCTCACCCTTCGATATCAAAAAGAGAAGGAGGCCCTGTGTACGAGGTTGCTTTATGTGATCATCGTTTTTACCATACATGAAACCTTACATGTTTTAAGGTAAGTAACAAGCTTGTGATAAGTTCATTTCTCACCTATATTAACAGACATTGTTATTCCGATCGCGACAGGTAGTAATTTACAGCTGAAGGAAGTAGGCTTTCCCAGAGCTGTTATTGGAAGCAGGTAGAAAAGTACGACGCCGAATAAAATAATATAACATAAGCCTCGACTGGAAGCGCGTATTACAGGAGTGTTGTGACGATGTTTGAAGACAAGAAAGGTACAGAGGACTACCATTACACCGAAAGATGACAGTGTTATGATGATAATGGACCATTGGTCATCGTAATGAAGATAGATCTCAATAATTCCTCTACATGCTGTACGATGTGTGTTCGCCCAATGATCTTTTGGACAGCGCTGACACGAGATCATGTTGGTAATGTTTGCATATGTGTTCCTCCCGGTACATGGATCACAAGACCAACAACAACGTGCGTTGTCATGATGAAGACGTTTGTGGGTACCTAAGAAAGAAGATGATCAACGGATGATTAAGGATCTAAAACATGAAAATAAAATTTCTAAGGTGAGAGAAACGGGGGTATTCATTTTCCAAAATTGTGACACGAACACGTGTTTTTCATTTTCATTTCCCTGATGACATCGCGTACGTTTAAGCAAGCGGTCCTGTGTTTGGACAGGTAGAACATTTTGCTCAATCTGGTCTGTAAAATGCAAACCAATAACATTAAATATTTAAACACATTTCCAAAATGCAGTCGGATATTTTTAACGTGTTCTGAAACATGTGCTTGAGCTAATGGCCATGATCGGAGTCTACGACCAAGTGTTGTATCATCAGGTATTTGGACGTGCATGTTATAACATTCGGTCAAGTATTTGAAATAATCTTGTTAATTTTATAGACCAGATCTGGAATCTGAGCTTACAAAATAAATAATTCACATCACGGCTACATACTTAAAAGTGTGGTGGAGAGTAACAAATACCAGCTACATTACTAAATGATCCAATTTTTTACCTTACCTGCACTACAGGACTTGCTGCAAACCGACACGGGTGTTTTTTTATTCTCTGTATTCCATTGAATTTGTTTATATACATTCACATAAGACGTCGTGTTACTTTCATTATAATTTCTACCCGTCCATACGCCAACATCTACAAAAACATGTTTTTCACCATTAAACTGAAAGTTCCATAGCATATATCTTGCCATACTACCACTCGTTTCGTTTAACGTAATCATGTTATTATACATATCTCTAAAATTAACTCGCTTAAGGTAATGCATAAATGTATTCCAGTCAACACTAGCTATGTCTTGCTTACACAAACTTTTGTTACATTCTAAAATTTCATGCAACGCGTGTGCTACGGCATACACTGCGTTCACAGTAGAAGAGATCTGGTACGGAGCCACTTCGTATTCACGATTCTTGATGCATTCCGTTATATTTTTTCCTAAGCAAGTTTTATTTTTCTCGTGTTGATAAAACTCGTCTCTCCAACCGTCTAGATTTCCTGCCTGTATTAAGCCAGCTAAGTATTCCCGGTAACCGTAAACTTCGGTGTTTAGTGGGCTTATGCCTAACATACCTTTGAATATGTCTTCCTTTCCCGAAGTAATGTATCTATTCTTGTTCCAAGCGTCAGACGCAATCCACGTGAAACCATTCAATTTATACAATTTACTTAATTCTGCAAAATACTTTACTTCGTTCAAGCTAGAAATCATCACAATAATTTTTGATTTTTTTTCTTCCTTGATTTTCCGGACTACGCTTTCTCTATTTGTCGGATTGACAGCCTCGTCAATAACAAGACAAAGAGATTTATGGGTTACAGCTATTTTCTTCTTAAATTCCATTCTAGCTGAACGTCCATACTCATCATCGGAGACAATTAATATAATATAATTCCATTGAAAATACTGAATAACGTCGATTATCATTTCCACTTGATATTTATCCGAAGGTACGGTTCTTAAGAAATATTTAAATCTTTCCGTATCTCCTAGTAAAATACTTGTAGCCGTAGGACTTACTACTGGTACATTAAATAACCCGGCTAGATCTGACACAGCTCTTGCCAGATCACTAGTATCCGGACCAATAACGCAAATGGTTTCTGGAGATAAATCTAGAAAAGAGAAAAAAATCCACCTAAGATATAGATAGCCACTATACATATTTAGCATAGCCAGAACCATAAATGGACTTTCGTAAAAAAAATGCACTAAATCTAACGTTATTTTTTAACAACCCGCATTGCATACAAACAGTTAGCTCAACTGCCAAAAAGGGAGGTGTATGAAAAACAGTGTCATACCATTCAAGAATTAATTTCATGACAAATATTCGCCTTTATATATGTACGGTTTTAATTTCATGCACGGCGGTGATTGAGTTGTTTACACCTTATAATCCTAAAAAGGGTACTTCTGAATACAATACTTTTTAACAAAATTAATACAAAATTTGGAACCACAGACCTAGATCTATGTCAATGGCCCAAAATGCGTTCTCTTTGAGTTGGAATGACTATAAACTCTGTTATATCTTCCCTCCATTTAGCATGATTGGGAAAACCCTTGCATAATGCAACAGGGACCATGCTATAACAATATTGATTGGCCAACCCAATCTTGGTACCCACAAACAAACGTGCTGGCAACTTCATCACCAATAGCCATCAGACTGGCAAGTCTGGCGCTTCCATACGTCCAAGGATATATCCTTGTTATATATCTTTTATATCCTTGACCGCATGATACTCACAGATGCAAGTAAGAAACTTGGATACATTTACGTATCACAGATATCCTAATGAAAAACATTGTGTTATCCACTGTCTCAAGGAGTACTTAAAGAGACGCGCCACAAAAATTGATAAAAATTGAAAAAACTCTTTATCACATACGGAACACCGCACAAACCTGCCTCTCAAGATACCTTGAGCAGATAGGTTAAAGAAACATTTGTTTTAGTCAAACTAAGTAATTTTACAACTCACACTGCCTCCACTAGTAAAGCAAAATTGCAAGACTTTGCTGTAGTACTGACGAAAGGATGTTGGTCTTACGATATTTAGTATTACGATAAAACCATCATTGAACATAAAACATATGACGTTGATTTCTAAAAGATGGCATGTATATAGAGGTTAACTGGATTGTTAATGTACTCTTGTTTGTTTTAAATATTTACATTTTTACTTGCTTGCTTACTACACTGCGCCCTTGGCACGGTGAGAAAGAAAGTGAAATTAAGCGAATACTTTTTGATCTGTGACAGCAAGCAGTGTAGCATTCACTTACCTACATATGTAATGCCTATCTCTACACACAGATAATACTTTGTAGAAAGTTCAATGGGCTGTTGACATAAAATACTTAGTTCGTGACTTGAACGAAGTTAATAAATCTTTGGTTATTTCTCTGTACACTGGATATTTCAAACTCGCAATGAAATAGAAAATTTGAAATAAGTGAAGGAACTTTTAGGGATCTGTTAAAGAAAGCAAGAAGGTGTAAAATTCTCTCAAAATAACGAGCGTTCGAAATAAACGGATTAAATTTTATATTTTCGTGAACGCGAAACCCCCTGATTAATATTTCTCGATATTGTGCGAATTAAACATTTCTTCATTTTGAAATGCAAAGTCATTTCTCATTACATATTTGTTTACATTAAATAAAGCAAGCTACTTACATATGTCTTATTTTCACATATGTAAATATTTACGTTTTGTTTGTTGAAATTTTGATGTATACATGCACAAATAGGAAATGCTTCAATTAGTTTTACGTAATTTTCAACTTTTGTATGACGTCAAAAATATTAAACTAAATTGACAATGATAAATTTTAAATTGCATCGTCTTCTTGTAGATTGTGGACAGCCGCTAGCTAGAGTGTGTCACGTCTTAGCCCAAATACGGTTACCAAGTTATTATTTAAACAGATTTCAATTTCAAATTGATGAACTTTCAATTTACCCTTTAATACATAGTGTCCCCAGAAAGGAACCAAGTCATTGGTTATTACTTTGCTATTTTGCTTTTTCCAGGGGTTAATTATTGGAAATTTAATGTAAAATAAATACTGATACGGTTTCAGAGTGGTGTTTTATGTGCGTGAAAATTTAGAAAAATAAAATTAGCACTAAAACATTTTCAAAACAATGCGTTTTATGGCCCCTTTAGGCGTTGTATCTTCATTACCCATTTATTTAGGTATTTAATCCAGGATTTGATATATTTATGTTACCATAGAAACATTTAGACAAAATTATGAATTGAGAAAGCAAATAAAACGTGAAGCGTTTTTAATGTATATGTAGTCAGCAGTGGAAAAATAAGCAGCACGGATGAAGGTTTTTTTACATTTGAAAATCCTATGAACAACGTCCCAAAATAAACAATTCGTCTTACACAAAGCGAATCAGGTATTGTCCCCAACATACTTGAAAACCAACACAATTGTTTGTAAGAAGAACTATTTGTAGTACTTTCTGAGGTAGTACAAAGCGACTTAGAAAGTCAAATTTCCCAAACCCCACTGGTCAGCGTCTCAATGTTAAAGAAATACAGATACATTTGGTGTTAATCTGATGTTTTTAATTAAGTTTAAAAGGTAAAAAAAAAATACGGTTTATGGCTGTTTAAAAAAAAACATGCTCCGAGGGCCCTGCATAGGGACTCAGAAATGTGAATAATATTTCCACTTCATATTGACAACAAGCAACTGCAATGTTTCCATTCAACGTTTACAAGGAGCAATGTCGGGAAGGCACCGTAGTAGAAAGAAGTATTGTAAGAGAAACACATTAAGCGACTTCGCAGTAATCTAGTGACAGAATCTCAAAATATATTTTCCATCATAAAACGAAAGTAAACAATTATCAACAACTATCACAACATTGTTACCAACAACTAACAACAACAACTAACGGTAAGAAAGAAAAAGAACATCAACACAGATAAAAGCAGTACTTATCAAGGGATTTGCTCGATGTCTCGATACTGCAAATATTGATCTGCGATTATCGAGTAAGGTTGCTTGGTAGAGGAGGGGCAGCATTTTGTTGAATGAATGCAATCAAAACCAGGTGGCAATATGCAATGACAAATTACATTACAATGATAAGCGACTTGAATGTTGAGAAAGCAGATGACATTATGGAAATGAAACTGAAGAGGAGGAGAGGGTGGGAAGATTTCCGAGCTATTTAAAAGTATTCAAAAGTCTTAGCCTCTTCAGGAAAACAAGGCGTTGGTTTTTAAATCGAATATTTGTAATTGATTTAACAATGAGGTTCTTGGCTCATAATAGCTGTTCGGTTTGGGTTAAAATAGTGGAATTTTTGCTATAAGCATAATTTGCAACGTAGAATTTGTTACGTAATTTATTTTTATCAAAAATGAAATCAAAATTAAGGTCTATTTTGGCCTTAAAATCTATAAAATCTAAATTTGGGTCACAAAACTCATTTAAAGACGAAACAGAAAATAACCTCACGACATATTTGTAGCAAGTATCAATTTTTGTAGAATAGAAAGAAAAGGTAAAATATAAAAAGATATCATGGATTTTTCTTTCTGATTAAAAGTTGCTAATCCTAGAAGAGTATTTTTCCTTTTCTTATTTCAGAAAATCAATATTCAGATTAACATTGTGTAAACATCGGAATCTATTTTCCAAAAAACCTGTTTTCCTTTCACGAAGATAATTTCGCCTTTTGTTTCATAGATCATCCAACTAAGTTTCGCATTTAAAACGAAAAAATTATATAAATAAATCAAAAGTTATTATCCCTATATCATACAATAAGCCTAAAAAATATACTTTAATTAATAACAGAAGCTCATAAATCTCTAGAAGCATGAAATAAGTTTTGATTGACAGTTTGTATGTAACTGGCTCATTAAGCATGTGCATCGTTGTATAACGCTCGTTACATAGTTGATTGCCTACTATCTTACAAATTTACTAAGACTAAAATAAATGGAATGATGGATTGATACGAATGATAGGAATTACATTTTTTTAAAACCAACAAACTAGAACCTTTTTTGAATTCTTCGTATGGGACGTTTAACTTTACGTGGACAATTTTTGTAATGGGGCTTGCCAAGAAGTAAAAATTATCGCTGTTGCCAAGACTGGTACGCGCAAACAAGTAAAATTCCTGAGAATGAGTTGGCATAGAGATTGATGCGTAGTTGTATACAAATCTATAACTTCTTCAAATTGTTCGAATTTGAGTTTACAGTACATTACAATAATTAAACATTTGTAATTATAAAAGAAATACAAAGAAGCGAAAATAAAACGAAACGTCCATATGTGTTCTGAACTAGATATCTCAAAATATATACTTCTTACCGCTAGAGATACGTGAAGCATTACTCTAGCTTTCTCACTTTCCTTCCCAAGGCTAGTGTACGATCAGTCGATGGCTACTAATGGGATGATAACGTTGCATTTAAAGCATATCGGAGTGGAATATCGATTCCGATGTTCTTCGGCCGGAAATCGAATTCCGACCGCACCGGTGAAAACCGAAGGTACATACCACTACATCACCGTAGCAAAATATTTTTAAAAATAAGAAACTCAGCCTCAATCTGTTTGATATATTTCATCCCGATAATTATATTGTTGAATGGATGTAAAAATATGGTTCAAATCGGGATTATCCTAATCCGTACCTTAACCAGTACCCTAACTCTTACTTAGCTGCCCCCATTGGTACAGGTTTCGACTCGCAACTCATGTATATATGGTTTCAGTAATGCAATGGGCTATTCCATTTTTTATCCATAGAAGTAAACTTTTGATATATTTAATTACTCTGGAAATTCAGTTTGGTTTTTTAACTCCAATGGAAAAAATTGTTACAAATTTATTGACCCCTGGAAATGTACAACTTCTCACTTTACTAAGAGCTAAGCAACACACAATTTTATCTATTTTCTTGGAATATAGAATTTAAGTTTGATGTACTTTAGGGGTTAGAAATCTGAGCGATACCACGTTTAATCCCCTGGAAAATAAGTCAACTTGGATGGGAGTAAAAATATATATAGAAGTAAATTTGAGTGCGCTTGAGGGGTTGGAAATAAAAGTCTTAACTTTCTCATGTTGAACGCCCTGGAAAATGAAAAGACCCTGGACCAGCGTGAACCTTATCCCCTGGAAGCAAATAAGAAAATAAGGAACCCCCTGGAAAAAAATGCTTTTTGAACCCCCTGGATTTGTTACTTCCGTACCCCTGTATGGATATAAAATGGAATAGCCCAGGAATTTGCCCTTCTGTTTATCCTATGAAAACGCAACAACAATAATAACACTTACCGGAAGGATTACTTTTACCAGACTCTGTCTTCACGCTACACGAATCTTCTTTCTCGAAATGTTTACGGACGAAACTATAATTTAAACACGACCGAATTGCATTTTCTACTGTTCCGCACGTGTCTTTAATATCGAAACCAATTTTAACACCTGGGAGTAACGTCTCGTTAATATTAACAGTTTCTATAGCATAGATCATTGCTTCAACCATTTGAAAACCGCGTATACTGAATACCCCTGAACAAATATTATTTTGGTCTTTGCCCTGAAGATGTACTGTAAATAAACCTGCTAAAATCACATCACCTGACTGGAACATCTTGTAATATCTTGTATTGTCTCGTGCATGCATTGCTGGAAACTGCACCATCGAGTGCGAATATGTGTGATTAGTATCAATTGCAGTCCAGACTCCTTTTAAAAACAATATTGCCCATGCTACTGTATAACTAGTTGTATGAACCATCGTTATATTGTTTAGCAAGAATCTCTTGTCGTGATGAGCGTTCAAGTTCAAGTTTAATCATCTTAGTTTTCAAGAGTATGCTATATAGAAATCGGGTATTATATTTCTAAGAGACATGTGTTTCTGTGGCTCATCTTTTACATTTTCTTTTGTTGATTTATCATGTTCTGATTTGTTTTTATTTTGAACTCAATATTCTCCTTGAGAAGAGTAAAGCGACATTATAACTCCTGTACTTGAATTTTTGCTGTAGTCGTCGCCGCTAAATATAGTAAAAAACACAAAAATAATATTCTCAATTGATTTTATTTCGTTTAAGAAACAATGGATTCTAGAATTCATACAAAGTCATACACAGTCATACAAAGATTAAATGCCTGATTTTAGAGACTGCTGCTTTTTGTAGGAAAACAGCTGCGAACAGCTTTATTTAGATCCCAATCAATTTACATAGAATATTTTTATTCACTCGTCTTCAGATGGTTCTATTTTTAAGAAAGGAAGAGAAAAACATGTTTTTATTCTTATACTCTCCACCCTATATTCTACTGATATGTGTATAACGAAGCAACATACCAACGCGTGTAATTTTACTTTTATGGAGAAGAGCGAATATTATGTCTGGTTTTTCGAATTTAGATGTCTCCACCTAAACAGCTGTGTGACCTATGTGGACAGTAGAAAATTAAAAGCACAACGGGTGCAAAACGTAAGAGCAGTTTAGAAGACTCATCTAAACGAATCATAATCTCTTTAATGACTAAATATACCTCCTGCGTATTGGCTTATTAGAAACCTTTATAATTTATGAAAACCAAGGGGGTCTTATCACATTTTACCAACTTTACTTTTCCTTTTATTTCCAAAATTTAACCCCCTGGAAAACAATGATTTAACTTATTTCTGGGTGCAGCGTCACCAAACAGTAGACTTTCATGTATATTTCTCTATCAAGTTGCAATCTGAGAAGGGGAAGGAAGAGAAGTAACATTTCTTTATCCCTTATTTTGAACCAAATTGTTTTTTATAAGCTGCGCATTGGTGTAGATCGTTTAACAAATTCTCACAACTTGAAAACTCTTCATCTATTGTTGTTTTTAGTCTTTTTTTTTTCTTGAATTCGTTAAATATGTTAAGATCTACAATTATGGCTAGAAACATATGGACAAGGTGCCAGATTAACCGAAATGAATTCACCACAAGTGATGTTTGAGTGAATACTAATAGAAAGAATTATGAGTTTAACTTTTTCAGTTTACCAACGACTTAAGACGCACGGATCTTAGGTACTTTGTTAATGAAGTAACTGTGGTTGTACACTAAAGTTGGACAGGGTGGGGAACTCCCTAGTTTCTTAATTGGTTCATTTGTGTCCTTTGTGACGTCATAAAACAATGAAAACATTGAAATATGTGCAATTTTCAAGATTTTTCATAATAAAACATTTGGTATTCGCTACCAAGTGTCTACTTAACAACTACAACTGTTTTGTTTTTGTTTTTGTTTTTGCACATTTGAGGAAATCTGGCAAAATATGATTGGGATCTAAAACACCATAAGTTCTAAAAATAGCCAGAAAATTAGTAACAATAGAACAAGTTACAGTAAGACTTGAGGATGATATTCCTCACCTCCTAAAATGGCTAAAGACCAATTTTATAATCGCAAATGCTAAGAGATTTCAACTTATGTTTCTTGGATTAAAAACAAAACCCAAAACTTGTTATTAACATCAATAGCACAATAATTCCACCTATCCCCAATGTAAAGCTTATTGGCGTAACTATAGACTCCAAATTAAACTTTAACTCCCGTGTGAGAGAAATTTGTAAAAAATCTAATAAAAAAGCAATGCTCTATTAAGGATTAGGAATTATTTAACGTTGGATAGGACACGCCTTCTTTGAAATGCATATGTATTATCCCCATTTAGATACTGTCCCTTAATATGGATGTTCTGTGAAAAACAGGGAGGTTCTAAGGCTCGTTCAGTTCAAAGAAGAGCATTAAGTCTACTCAAAAATCGTTTCAATAATTCAATTGAAGAACTAATTCAAATTAGCGGGGTGCAATGTGTACATACACAACATTTACAATATTTAATGGTTGAAATTTACACCCAGAATTTATGTGGAACTTTTTTCAACCTAAATCTTTATCATACAACCTCCCTAAATCCAAATCATCACATATTTGGAATACTATTCCTAATAACATTAAATCATTACCATCACTAAATATTTTTAATTCAAAAATTAAAACTTGGCATTGTAGTTGCAGACTGTGCAAAATGTATTTATGAAACCATGTACTTTAAATGATATTCTTTATATATCTTAAATTTTCTATACATGCTATGTTTTATATGATATGTACGAAAGGCTGTTAGTACCATCGTTTTCCTAACTTAGTTTAGAACACTAAGTAAAGAAAACGTTTGGCTTGTTTTTTTCTTCACTTACGATACCAAGTGGACAAATTTTATAGATTTTTTGTTCACTTGCGATACTAAGTAGAGAAATTCTACTGCCTCATTTTTTTCGTTGTAGGTGTACAAAAACTAAGTAAACAATTTTCCCTGCATGTTTTTTTTCTTCACTTACGTTTTGTAAAGACGTAAACATGTAGCTAAACTGGACATTTTTCGCGACTCGTTTTCAACTAATATAGATCAATGGATGTACCTAAAGTAAAAAGCTTATTCCAAGAACCCATCATATACTTAATGTAACATTCTTTCTATTTTTAAAAAGAGAGAAAATTGAATTGAAACACCAAGGTGAAAAGTATACATTTAATGTTGATATTCCAATATGGTTGCCATCTGTTGCGACATCTATCTGTTGAAACAATTTCTTCTTTTTTAAGTGCAAAAAACAAAATCTTGAAAAACGGTTTTCAAAATGTTTTCTTCACTAAGCGTCATATGTAAAGAAAATTAATAATTCTAGATTTTTTTTCCTATTTTGTGTCGTAAGTAAAGAAAAAAAAACGCCGATAAATATTTCTTCAGTTAGTTTCGTAAGTGAAAAATAAATATTGGGTTTGAATTACATTTTCCACTTATTGTCATAAGTAAAGAAAATTTTTTTTAATTTATTCTCTCACATAGCTAAGTAAAGAAAGACGATGGCACTAACGGACTTCGTAGGATATGGCTGGTTTGTATTAGTTTTTATTTAAAAGTTATTTAGCCATTTGAAATAAACTTTTATACTTTTCTGGAAATAGTTTTTATCCTAACTGTGATACGCGACACCTGAAATAATTATTTTACTACGCACAAAATAATTATCATATCAATTTTATATGCAAAACTTGAAATATACCACTCCAAGCAAAATACGTCATACTGCGATTCAGCTTTTACAAATTAACTGTCAAATAAAATATCCCCTGCAAAACATTTACAAAAATAACTCCGCAGTTGCTGATTCGGTTGAACTGAAATCCTGGACAGAATTTCTGGCAATTTGGCGTTTAGCCTTCTTTGGTGTTTGCTTTTTCTTTAAGTATCCAAAAAAGGAGAATGGGTATAGTCTACTACTAGACTATCAGATGCTTGTGTATTTTCTTGAGTAAATACACTAGGATCAAGTTCTTATTTAAAAGGTACCCAGAAGGAGAGCATATCTTAACTCGTAAAATCATTTTTAGTGATATGTCGGAGTTGCCATGAAACCGATTCGCCTGATTTCCCGACAAAACCGATTAGAACTGGTCTATGATTAAACTAAAAATTATTATCAATAAGGATCTTTATACATGACAACAATTCCTCACCACGTATGGCGCTCTCTTTTTGTAAGTCTTTTGCCAACATATTTTATCCAGGATTGTGTTGGTAGAACCAGATAGAGCCCTGATAGAATTCATGGATGAAATGTGATCACTAGTTGTGTTATTAGTATACAAAAACTAACAGTATAAACAACCCAGTTTGATCAAATGAACTACGGTATAATTCAAGGACACACAAACCTCTGAACCAATGAGAAAACAGGTATCCCCTTCACCCTAAAGATACAACGGAAACATAGTTCTTGTGAAAGACGGGTGAGATCAGGAAATCTCTTAACTTGCAATATCTTAACTTTCTAAGAATCTAATGCAACACGTTGTATAGTTTTAATATATTTCAAAAGTAATAATTACTTTAAACAGGACCCAAATAAAAAATAGATAAATACAAAGGCCTCAAAAAAGATATATACGTTGTATTCAGAGTGCTGTATGTTAATACACTAGACGATGTTCATACTTCCCACTAAAATTCGTCAGTTAAACAAAAGGTTTATCTCTATCCAGGCACGCTGTTAGATAGTTGTATTTTTGTGGAAATATTTGTCTAACTTAGCCAAACTTGTAGTAACTTAGCGTTTAACTTACGTTCCAGTTTTTGAAAAATAATTATGCTGTACTCCACCGGAGAAAGTTTGAAAAATTGAACACTGCTTTCATACATAGATTTAACTATGCAGACAACGTTTGGGGTCGCATGGTTTTTCTGATAATGTCAAATTTTGGTCAAATGTAGGCCTCTGTGGAGGAGTGCAGAAAAGTAGTTTTCAAAACAGGAAATTTGAACGTTAAGCCACATTCACTATTCTACTAGAAAGAAATTGAAAATTTCAATCTTACCTTTAAATTAATATTTAATATTGGCTAATATTAAAACAAAATAGTGACGCCAGCAAATTTGATCCATCATATTGAACAAACTTTACCACTGTTTAATATGATGTAAAATTTCATCAACCCAATCAAAGTTAGTGCCCAATCCCTCTATTTCCACTCAGCAGAAAATTTTCCTTAAATAGTAAAAATGTTTGAAGCACGCGGTTTATGAATAAAATATATAACCGCAGAAGTGTTCTGTGAAAATATTCATGAGATGAGTGGAAACTGATCTAAACCTTGACGACAATGTCTTAAGTATAGACCTTTTCATATTAGGCCGAAATTTGAAGTTTGTTTTTATTAAAAACGGACTTCAGATATGGATTCTACGTAAAAAATTATGTTTATAGGGTATTTTTCAAGTTTTTAAATCCAAACAGAACCGCTTTTATGGCATGTGACTATATCCGGTCAAAGCCTTCTTACATTTCGATTTAGCAACCCAAGTCTCGTTATGATGAAGAGGCTTTGGTTATTGAATATTTTCTAACAGTTGATAACGCTTCCCTGATTTACTAAGAACTCTAAAAAAATATATGTTTGTTTACTTTTTGACAAAGAATCCGAATCTTTAATCTGTTTTTCGTTAAAATGTACAGAAGTGCTGTTTTGAAAAGATGACGTAATATTGCACAATGATTTATGAAAAGGAGTATTGATGAAGAAATAAGTAAAAGCAAATCTCAATAACGTGTGTTTGCACGAATACATATTTACGCTTCAATGTACATTTGAACGTTGGAATTTTTGTATTAGCTACCTTACTAGCAATATCTTTCACCATTGGTAAAGAGCATCGTGCATTCCGTTTCCTGAATATTTTCTGCCTCGTGAATTTGTTATTTTCTAAACAATATGTAGACTAGCAAGCGTCGCTCTTTACTCGCCTTCACTCGCGCGGCGGAATAGTGAAGCGCTGAGTGGAAATTTTGCTGAGTGGAAATAGAGGGGTTGAGCATCATCATTATTCGTAGTAAAACACCGCATATAGCGTCGACGTTGGGGACGCGCTTCACTTTTCCGCCGCGCGAGTGAAAGCGAGTAAAGAAAGACGCTTGCTAGTCTATATTTTATGTAAATATTAAACAGTTTGTACCTATATATTTTTTTTTCTTTTTTTTTTTCTTTCATTTATTTAAAGTTGACAACTTACAACTATAGATTATACAATCTAATTAAA
>JANTOQ010649788.1:0-10324 GCA_027564595.1 Bythotiara depressa
CACTTTCGCAGTACTTGTGGAATTTGGTTTTTGATTTTTTGGCGCCTAGTTCCAATATATTATGACCGGGATTGTAGGCTACAGTTATCGCTTAGCTGCACATTTAATCAAAATCATGATTTTAGTGAGAACAAAACGAAGAAAGAAGTTAAGAGCTAACGGGAGAGACTTCGAGGTCAACAATAATAAATTGGGAATAAAATGAATGGGTAAGGGTAAAACTGCCTACATTGAGAAACGTTTACGTACAATATTGCCTAAGTTACAGTTTATCAAAGTCTCAACGTGTTTTCCCCAAAACAATGAATGTCTAATTCTTAACAACCGAAACTCAAAGATGGTAAAACTTTTATGACATGCTGATAAAAGGGTATTTGTCTAATTAATTTTTTATCACTGATATTTATCTGCTGATTTTGCGAAGTATGGGCTCAACCATACATCCGACAATGAGCAAGCAGATATCGGGGTACACTAAAATGCCCTTTGTTTTGTTTCCGCTGTTGCAAGTGCAAAAATAAATGACTAAACGTGTTTAAATTGTACCCTCTCGTTATTAAAATGAATTATAAGCTTTTTTAACTTTTTGGGAATTTACCCAAATTGTTGACCCTGCCGGTCACCGAAGTATATTATGTTTATTCTTCTCACATATCTTTTTACAGAAGTAACAAATGTTAAGTTGATCAAACGTGATTTGTGGGAACATTTATTTTATATAAACTTCATTTTAACATGTGCCCAAAAGCGTTATTTCTTCTATGATATGCAGTATTATATACGAAATAGTTGATGACCTGCCGTATTATATAAGAAATAGCGGTTCTTCCCACATGATTGATTTTAGTGCGAGCATGGAGCAGCAATTGAACGGTCCGTTTGACCCATTGACATGGAACAGTGATCAACATTAAAACTTAGGCGACGGCAAGTAGACAACAGATGGTAACACATGTTAACTGCAGATCGATGTGCTCTAAAGATCCATCGATCAATAAACGAGTATACAGAATAAAAACAACGTTTAAAGGAGAAATGTTTGTTTTATTCTACTAAAATATAATTTAATCCATACAGTAGCTCGATTCAACTTACCGATCTTCATTAGAATTAATTTCATTCACAACTCATTCCAGGATTACACAAGCTTCCCGTGCGAGCACGGTTCGCTACTATTATTTTTGGAGTTTGGGAGGTAACTGTGTTTACCTAAAAGTGTATTATGTATGAAGTAACTTTATAAACGTTGAGTGAATAGGAAGAAATGCATGTAAGTGGGTTGAGTATCTTTACTTTAGTTCAGTTTGTCCCGTTTTTTATAGAAGTTAGCTGACTATCCATTCTTCAGCTTAGGTAAAACTTGGGTACATTTAGTCGTGTCCAATCCGGATTAGTCGTGCGTATTTCACACTTACCACCGATAAATTAGAAGCATTTATAGACAATGTTTTTCACTCTTTTAAACTGCTGAGAAATAAAAAAAAATTATTTTATTTGTTTATTGGATTCATAATCTGCAGATTGTCACAAAGGAAATACTAATCGGTTCGGAATCGTTGACGATTTAATCAAACATTGGTGATCCGCAAACACTGATCTCAGATGCATGCGAAAGCTTTTCAGTATTATTTTTGATTTTTCACGACGAAGTGACTAAATCACGCAACCTAAAACCTATGAAATTTATCAAGAAAACTTGAGAAACTTTCGCAGATTACTTCAACTTATCAGATTTAATATAAAAGCCAGGACAAATGCACTTGCTGGGAAAATTCGAACTCTACAGAGGATACGTAAAAATGCTAAATGATTTCTGAATCCGATATTTGTTTGGGTATGGATGTTGTTACAAAGGCTTGCTACTAAAAAGGTTAAATTTCTAAATTAGCTAACATTCTATATAACAAAACATATACAAATATACTTTGAATAAAACCACCGCACTGCATCAAAACATAGTTTATCTGGTCAAACGATCAAAAAATAAGAACGTAAGCTACTACGGTCCAAACACATCTCGAAATTTCAAATTATGTTGATTTGTTACTTATTTTTATTTTTATATTAGTTTCTTAAACATACTTTACACTTGGTTATTATTCTTATGTTCGAATAAGCAACCACATGAAAAATAAACGATTACGAATGGGATCCGAAGACTAAGGAGATGTTATGGACTGAAACTGTGGGAAACATTTTAATCGAGAGACCAAAAAACTGCAGTGATGTCAGGAAACAAGGAAAAGCAATCAAACAAAAAAATATAATGTATTGCGTAGCTAGTACGAGAGACCAAAAAACTGCAGTTATATCAGGAAACGAGGAAAAATAATCAAACAAAAAATATAATGTATTGTGTAGCTGGCTACCTTATCAGGAAATGTGAGCACTCACTTTTCGATGACAGGCAAAACATGTCATTATATAATCAAATATAACATTTTTATGTAAACATTTAGGGAATAGTACATTTTATTTTCAGAACAGGTTGTTCGCTAAAATACTTCCTTTCAAATTATTGAATATTAAAAAGTATCCAGTATTTTGTACTTTCACGAGAAATCCCTTTTGCTTTTATTTTAATCATTATATTGATAAGCATGTCTAACCTGTCCATCATATTTATATGAACACAACACTAAGGCTCGAAATGACTGCAACATAATTGAAGGAGTGCCATTATAAAAGAACAAACACCAAGAACTATTGGAAACTACCTCCTCCGTATTATAGAACACAGCGATTTCCAACCTTGCATGTTGTATCGCCCAACCTTGCATGTTGTATCGCTCCTAGTTAAACTTCAAGGAATACAAAAATTCTAACACATATAAAATGACAGATAATAAATATAATTAACAATTTGGTAATAACTCGACATTGAAAATACACTTTGGTTCATGTACATTTTAAAGAATTGCTTAAAAGAACATTAAATTACAGCTTCTCCGCAGATTCCCTTCCGTATTCCGTACATAGACAGGACTTGGAGTGACATTCAAAAAAATATGTTTTTAAAAATATATGTCAAATATGCTTCATTTTTGGGAAAACAAAACATGACAAACCAAACGGGGGTAAACATACATTTTGGAACTCGCGTACATAAATATATATAACTTCGGAAAATATTGGAGCAAGATACTTCCGGTTAAAAGGTTGTTAGGAACAACGAATGATTTCTCTTATTATTAGTGAATGAACCAACTTGTATTTTCAAATTGGAAAATAACTTATTTAATTCCACGTTTGGTTGGAAAGTAAAATGCACCAAAGTTTTTCAAAGTTAATCAAGCACAATTTCCGAACTAATGCTATCATGTACTGTAAAAAATCTGTACAAACTCGTTTACTTCACGTGTCTCCACCATATTTTGTTTACCTTTCCACGTTCACGTACAATCTTATACGAATTATCGAGGCATCTGGTCTTTTCATCTAGGAGCCTCCACAGAAATTTTTATCATACTAATACTAGTTGTATTTAGCGTTTTAATAATAAAACCCTGCGTAGGAAAGCCACAAATATGGTACAGGCTTCGTGACGTAGCGCTCGACTTTTATTATTCTATTCCTATTTTTATAGGGTATATGGTGAATATATGATGTTCCACTGTGTTCGTAAGTATGGTATGAACTACTGAGAAAAATATTAAGGTTTAAATATAAAATATCTGGTTAAACGACACAGTACTCGCTAAGCAGAGTGGAACATATATTAAAATATTGCGATGTCTATTTGAAGTGACCTTTAAAGAAAGTACCAAAAACTAACTGTAAGGACCAACCATATTTTGTTGACAATGGATGTAAAGGTACATTGGTCACATTTCTTACCATTATTTTCTTTTATTCTGGATATTGAAAGGCGTGTTAAAACATTTATCTTATTTCTTCTTGAGAGCTTGCGTGGAAGGCTGGCATTTGTCCAGATGTGTTGCTGGCGGTCGATGATGACGAGACAGTATCTTGATCAAACTAAAAGTGAAAATATACAACTCAACTAACATCGAATATTTAATGGATTCCATCTAAAGTTTTAGCACGCTTCCACTTATAAAGACCACCAAATCAATCGGATTATCGATTGTTCATGTTTTAGGTAAAAAGGTTACCATTTATAAATGAGTGGCAGCTGTTAATCATAATATTAACAGGGATGATTCCTCATAATATTAACAGGGCTGTTCCTCATTTTTCCACCCTAAGCTTTCAGCTCTGAGAGCTTTACCAACATGCACATTTCACAATACTGCACCACAGGAGCAAATTCACATATTGCATTACAGGCATCAGTGACGCACACAAACATATAAACATGAACTATGGATTTTGCGAAGTGATCATCCTTCGCACTGTAGCGTGGATATGAAGTGACCATCCTTCGCACTGTGACGTGGAGAGGACTCGAACTCACAACCTCTGGATTGCAAGTCCAACTCGCTACCACTGTGCCTACAGCTCAGTGTTCCTCATAACATTAAAACGGGATCGAGTCAGGAGGTCTAAGCTAAATCAGGGACAAAATTTAATTAAAACCCAAAACCAAGAATACGGAAAATGAGTGCGACAGTAGCTTTTACAGAAATAACAAGGGCGTGTAATGTATAATATATATTAACAACAATATCAATACAGCTCAGCTTCTTCAGCAGAGTGAAATTGAAAAACATTGGGAACTATTTCAACATTACAGATTCTATTTAAAAAGGAAGATTTCTGTTGACTGATTAGTGCCGGTAAGTAGGTGCTGTGCCGCGTATATATAACGGATGAGTAAGCTTACCCCTGTGTCCCTTCTAACCCTTTATGGTTGTTGCTGACTAAGACGAAGTGCCAATTTAAGTTGATCTTCTTCTTCTTCAGAGCTTCTGGGGACTGAGAATCGTTTAGAAAACTGAAAGAGAGGGGTTCGCGTCACATTTTTGTTCTCAACAGCCGTTATATTTAGACCATGACCATAAATTATAGAAGTACGCTATTAGCTTCAACGACGATATTTTAATTAAAAGTTACCTGGCGATCATCTGCCTCACTGCCATCAAACTCCATCGATCTTGAACGGTGCCGCAGTCTACTAAAAAGAAGAACAAAGCATTCGTGATAACTGTGTACGAGTGCAATTTAGTAGTATTATATGGATGCAACACATATGCAATATCTTCATCCGCGGTACTATTTCTCTGTTAACCAAACTTTTAGTTATGAAACTAACTTCAGACACAATTTGTCACACAAAGCATTAACATTCACACGAATACATACCCATCAGACACATCCTCTGAAGGTGGAGGAGACGTTTGATACGAACTAACAGGTCGATGAGGCATTCCAGGTACTTGTCGTAAGGAACCTATCGGTTGCTTTGCACGTGGCCCCTGTGATGATGAAGATCGTTGTGGGATTGAACTTAAGTTAGGAATGCTCAGTTTGTCATCAATCTAATAAGAAAAGTACAATTACAAACAGCTTAACAAACTAATGTATTAACTACACGAGGTTTAGGATAAACTGCTTACGCGTGTAATTATTATGAAAACAAATATTTTCAACAAATATACTTGTTCAACCGTGTTCAACAACTACGACGACTACCAAAGTCTGAAGTTATTGTTAATGAGAAGTTTAATATTTTGTCTCCTTATATAAGTTTGGACTTTCGCATCACTTGTGTAATTCTATTTAGGTAAATTTAGCATCGTGTCCACTATTATTTTCTAATTCATAAATTCCAACGAAAATAATCTTTTTTTCCAAGCTTTTAGCTGAGAGTTAGTTTTACAAACATGCACATTTCACAATACTGCACCACAGGAGCAAATTCGCATATTGCATTACAGGCATCAATATAGAAAGTATGTTAGTTATGGTCACTCTAGTATGTTTACAAGATAAAGTAACATCCGACAAAAATACTAACAATTTCTGAGAAGTATGCACAAATTAAGTATCCGAGGGGGAGGGTGGATAAATTTCAGAAGTATCCCTTGAAACAGTCATAGGCATATTATTATGTATTGTATAATTAATACGCAAATTGTTCCTACGCTAGTTTGAGTAGGATGCAAATGAAATTATGATGGATACTGAAAATGTCTTACTAACGTCTCCCTTGTGTTCAGTTACAAATTTTCTATGTTTACAGAGGTCACCACGGCTTACCTTTGGAATATCTTTTATAATTTGTAAGCCATCGCCGGGTCCCATGTGCGAGACATGACTAAAGTTAGATGGTCCAGATATTAATTTGGAGACCAGATCTGCTTCTTCCGATTTCAAACTTTCTCTTGTTTTGAATGAAAGACGTTTCTTACTCGCTTTTAGACGATAGATTGCAGCCACTGCACGTTTACCTTGATTCGATTTTATAACCAATTCATCTAAATTATAAGATCATACAATAAGCATCCAGAAGATTATATGAATTTCTATATATTATTACAATCAGAAGATTATATGAATTTCTATATATTTTTACAATTCTTAGCTTGAATTCGGGAATGAGGGAACTGGAAAGTCAGAAATTGTAACAATGACGAACAAAAAGAATACCCCCGTATTTTGAATCCCAAAATGACAAAAATGATGTCAAACAGGGTTGCTCATCAAATAGTGCCTTTTCTAATTTAACCCTTTAATGAATAAGCATACCTCCTGGTTATATTAAATTTCCAATTGGAAAAGTTCAAAATTTTATGAGCAACAAGGGGGTTCTTATCAGCTTTTACCAAATCTATTTGACATTACATTTCCAATAACTATCCCCCTGGGAAAAGCGAAATAGCAAAGAAATGACCAATGTTTTGATTCCTTTCCGGGGATGCTATGCATTAAAAGGTTAACACATGTCCCTTTCCAGTGAAATTATCTTTAATTCCCAACTCCATGTAGTCTACCTACATCCTGATCCAATAAACAGTTCTCACCTTCCTCCTTATCACCTCTCTTTAAGTAGAGTATTGATTGCTGCTCCTGAGATGACATCAAACTCAAAACACCGGTCCGGGATAATGGCTGGGACTAAACATGAAAGTTTCCAAATAAACTATTTACTCTATATCCAGCTCAATAAAGGAGTAAATTTTTACTAGTAAGAGATAACAGCGTAACAAAATTTTCTAGTTCTAACACACTTACATTACCAGTAACGTTATGTAGTGTGCAACAGTAACAACATAAATTTCTATATACAATATATCATAACTCTAATGATTACCACAGTTGCTTTTCCTGTGGCCGTTCGAATACAATAACCACCAGTATAAATGCAGTGTACATTTGGCTTTTAGGTTATCACTACCTCTTATCTGTAGTATTTCATATTGCGCATGTCTTTAAAGGATACAAATAAAACTAAAACTTGTTGCAGTACCTTTTGTACTTGGAGAGTATGAACCCAGACACCAGTGATGACGTCAAATATATCGATACCTCGATCACTGTATGCCAACAGGTATGGTTTGTTGAAGGCTACAGAAAAATATATAGCAATTAAAACCTGCACACAATCATATTCCTTTGAAACATTCATTCTTCAACTAACAAAATGACACAATATTATTTATTTGAAACATTCATTCTTCAACTTACAAAATGACACAATATTATTCCTTTGAAACATTTATTCTTCAACAAAATTACTTTGAAACATTCATACTTCAACTATCAAAATTACACAAAAATATTCCTTTGAAACATTTATTCTTCAACTTCCAAAATGAAACGATAAAATTAGTTGGAAAAACTCATAGAAATTTTTTCGCAATCGGCGTGACGTCACCTGCAGCAAGAACTTCCACTGCCAGTGCTTATATCTATGCTTTTCGTAAGTTTTATAAACTGAAACTTTTACATGTTTCTAGAATAATGTTGCACTTAAACATAACTGAATGTTTGATAACAACATGCAGAAGCATCCAATACATAATGGCTACCAAAACAGACATCGCGGAAGATCAAGGGAAGCCGACTGCATCACGTGACTATCTGACTGCGAGTATGTGTGCATACGAGGTGAAATAGATTACATACATAAAAATCAAAACATGTAAATATTACACATTCATCTTTTGAATAAATTTTCATTGTAACTATTTAATACCTACATATAACACTAGTGTATTTATAGTTATATAAGAACCATGCAATCTTATTGGCTGACCAAACTATTTTCCTTTTTTATTTCTAATAATTAAACACCTGGTGGGAGTTAACCCAAATAATTAGTTATTATTTGATTGATTTCAGGGGACATTAGACACAAATAATTAAATTACAATATAAATTAAACAATAATTATTTTGGAAACTCTAGATCATTGTCTTCTTCTTTTGAACTGGAACTAAACAAAATGTAGGGAAAATAAACAGGACATATGGTTAATAGTTTCCTCTTGATGGTGACGAACCATTATATATTACAAGAAGTTAATGTTTCATGCAAGATTTTACAAGTATCTGCTAGAAGTAAACACAAAATATGTTTTCCATACTACTAAAGAAAATGTTTAAAAACTTTATTGCAGCCATAGTTCTGATTTTAAATACACTCCTTTTTTTTATAAGAACACATTTTATAAGAATATGTATGCACAATCTTGAATGTAGGCACAATCTTGAACAATGGTGGAAAATGGCAACAAATTGTTTTGGTTTATTTGATTTATTTTTAACCCTTTAATGATAATTTAATTACGTAAGCATACCGCATACCTCCTGGTTATATTAAACTTCCCATTAGAAACAAACCTTTATAATTTCATTAGGAACCAGGGAGTTTTTATCAGTTTTTGCTAAATTTATTTTACATTATTTTTCCAATTATTAAAAAGCAAAATAGCAAAGAAATGACCAATTATTTTACTCCATTCTAAAGGGTTAAAAATGGTTGGAACAAATATATAATATCAAAGTAGGGTTGTTTACAGATATAAACAATTGTCTTCATATATTGAGCTGGAAACTGATCATGTGCCTACAGAATTTAAGAATAAAATTAGGCTCAAATTTGGGGAAAAAGAACGTAGAGGCTCAACCAAACTTGACCAGTTGTTATAAAAAATACTTGATCAATTGTTATAAAAAACTTGACCGGTTGTTATAAAAAAAACTTGATCAGTTGTTATAAAAAAAAACTTGTCCAGTTGTTATAAAAAAACTTGACCGGTTGTTATAAAAAACTTGACCGGTTGTTACAAAAAAGAAGAGTATACTTTAGTCAATATCATTACAGAATGAAATTTAATCAACCAAGCTATCGATAAATGTATCCATTATATTTTTATCATAGTAATATACTCGTAGCATGTTCTAATTTGATTCTACGATCTTTGAAAAATAAACAAAATCTTACCTAGATGAGTGATGGGTGTTGGCCAGGCGATTTCAATAGGTCTTGATCGTACTCCAGCAGAATTCACATAAAATGCCAATTCTAAATTATAAGGTTGAGACAAACTTTTATAAACCTGTCATGAAATATGAACAACCTTTACATTATGGAAGGATTAGATTTTGCAGACTAAATGATCATATAAAGTCAAGATCTGTTGTCAATTTAATTTTTCTCTATGAAATTCAAAGCAAATTAAATTAAATAACGAGTTAATAATACACAAAGACGAGAGTATTTATACTTCTTGTAAATGAGAGTATTTATACTTCTTGTTAATAATGATATAAAGAAATTATAATTATAACAATTTACATTACACAAGTATACAATTTTTTAATCCATTGCTTTCAGGAAGTTATTTCAATGTGTCTATTAAAAATAACTACTGCTCTGACTGTTGCATATTGTTCAAGCAAGTCAACTATATTTTTAATGTGTGTTGGATATCATATTTATGGCTATGCTTTTCTAGTAGCAGTTGCTATGCAACACATTAATATCATAGTTTTTAAATGTTTAACAACAACAACTACATTCATTTGCATTCACAGAGAAGAAATTAAGAGATGAAGATAGTGGAAGGACATACCTCTGAAACATAGTAAATATTCTCCATCACTAACTTCTGCAGCTAGTAATGCTTCTGTATTCATACCAGACATGAACTTTAGTGAAGCGTCTTCCATGTTCACTAGTTCTAATAAAATAATGATGAATAAATATATATGTACGCATGCATGTATATCACACAATATAATGATGTATAAATATATATGTATGCATGCATGTATATCACACAATATAACGATGAATAAATATATATGTACGCATGCATGTATATCACACAATATAATGATGAATAAATATATATGTACGCATGCATGTATATCACACAATATAATGATGAATAAATATATATGTACGCATGCAT
>JANTOQ010649899.1:0-10324 GCA_027564595.1 Bythotiara depressa
TGTTCACAAAGTATTGGGGGTTAAGGGATGTTTTCCAGCTAGTAAAATAATGAAAGTATGCATGCTTTGCTGCCATAAATTTTGTTTTGCCGCCATAGTTCAAGTTTACGGCGGCAAAATATTGCCGCCATTGATTAAGGAAATTCAGAGGGCTGGGGAAGCCTGTTTTAACTACGACAAACATGCTGTTAGTGTATAAAAAATATCACCACAGAAAATACTTGTTGGTCATATCGCCATAGAAATGTCAGTGTATCTACATCTTAAAAGCTTCTGAATCAAATAGAATAATAGTGGAGGTTTGTGGTCAAATAATATGCTTCTCCTTTGCTATTGATAGATGTAGGAATGAAAATGGTCATTTATTTTTATCTTGATATATAATTTTTGGGACATGAAAAACTATGAAAAAGTTCTTTCTTTCATTAAGTTTTTTGTAAAAGTATATTATTCTTATGTTAATTTTTATGTTTTGTTTTTCATCAAAATTCTACTCAAGAAACCATTACAATGTTGCAGAGTTTATTTTGACATTTGAATGAATTAATGATTTTGTGCTTGCTTCTATATACATTTTAACTGTAAGATTTGACAATCTCAGATAACAAAAAAATAATGATCGTGAGTGGATAAAAATTAATCAGAGTTCTCTAGTGTTCTTGCTGTTAAAAATGGGGAAAACACTAAAGATTAGACAGTGGTGGATGAAAACCACTATAGCCCAAATCTTGAAGATATTATTCTAAATAATAGTTCATAGTGTCCCCGGAAAGGAATCAAATCATTGGTCATTTCTTTGCTATTTTGCTTTTTCCAGGAGGGTTAATTATTGGAAATATAATGTAAAATAGATTTGGTAAAAACTGATAAGACTCCAGGCTGGTTCCTCATTAAATTGTAATGGTTACCAATGGGAAGTTTAATATAACCAAAGGGAATTATGCACTAAAAAGGTTAAATTATGCTCAAGGAATAAGTGGCTATTATATTTATTTTATAATCATACCTCCTCAGCATATCAAACTTCCCATTGGAAACCTTTATAATTTTATGAGGAACCAGGGGGTTTTATCAGCTTTTGCTAAATTTATTTTACATTATATTTTCAATAATTAACACTTCCTGGAAACAGCAAAATAGCAAAGAAATGACCAATGATTTGATTCCTTTCCGGGGACACGAAATTAATAAAGTAGAAAGTGAAGGTAGTATTGAACAATATCAAATGTTCTGTTGATTTTAAATTCTAAATCCCTAATGGTCAGCAACTTCATTCGAAGAAATGAGCTGTCATTGCACAGAGAGACATCTGTTGCTCAGAATGAAAAGGCTTGTCCATGTGCTGTTCAACTTAGACAATATGTAGTCAAGAATAATTACAACCCTAGTCAAATAATAGCAATGTATGAAACTCCAGTAAGGAGTGATGTGCAGAAATGATGGTTGATTTGACTGGTAAGGAGTGGATTTGACTAGTAAGAAATCATGGTTTCTGTTTGCCTAGTAGCTAAAGTGAAATTAAAACCAATTAAAACAATGGGTGTAAAAGAATGAGCAGCTCAAGAAATGAATGGATATGAACCTTGAACACTGACGTATATTCTGGGGTAATTTGAATGTTACTTGCTACTTTCTTGTTTGGAAGGCACTTCTGCCTGGGACTTCTACAAATATCACATGGGGAGTAGCATTGTAGCTTCTCTGAAAGAAAACATAATTATTGTTCTGGGTGGTTGTACAAGATATGTGCAAGCACCTGACATATGACATATGCTGGAACAAACTGTTCAAGACAGCATGTACCATATAATTATAAATCTTGGAATTCAGTCAGAGTCAGGAAACATCAAGGCACCTTAACGCATGGAGCAATTTGTCAAGTTATTTGACAAAGAGATCATTCAAATGCTGTGCTTTAAATTTACCATAAAATCAGAAGACCATTTCATTGTCTAAATGATGGTCAATAATTTCACACAGGTCTTGAAATCCTACAGACACTTTGTGCAATATTAAACTCAATATTAACCCATTTTCCAACATAACAAGTTCAGATGTGTTATAGCTTATTGACAAGGACAACAAAGAAGATAATTAGATATGCATTTTTTAGATTCTTATCAGCATTAAATGATTTTTGTCATTCGTATAATATTCAAAATAAGTGCCACTTCGGAATTAGCTTAGTCTAGTGTATCTAAACATTCACCTCTCCTCCATATTTAATTTAATCCTTGATAATCAGAGAGCAAACATTTAGTTTTCTTTGTGTAAATAATACATCTCAGATCCACTAGGCTGTTTTTAAAATAATTTCAAAGGCTGTTCTTTATTATATTATAATAATTCATATAAAAAAATTATCTCCTTTTATATAAGAGATTTATTGTTTAAAAGATAATCAGACATTTAGTTTTCATGGTGAAATTAAGTTGAAAGTATCCAATCAAAACATTAGATGATGTGGTGTGCATAATAACCAATCAGAACACTTCTGACAAAATTTGTTGTAAATGTTTTGGGTGGAGTAGTACAACACTGTCTTCCATGCACTGACCAGAGAAGATGAATGCAGAGTGGGAAATAGCTGCCAAAGAACACAAGGGAAGATGGTATGGATACCATAGAATAGGTGCTGCTGTTTTGGAATAAGTGTCACTAAAAATTGAGAATATTAAATAAACACAGCAGTGCTTAATCAGACATATGCGGTAATTAATAAGAACAATCCTGACAAGTCAAAAAAAGTTTATCTTTACATGCCTTTTATTGATTGATTGATTGACTCTAATAAGCGCACCACCTGAAAAACTGACTTAATGTTGCTCCCTGGCAATAATTATGGTATCTGTATACAGTATCTATATAATACACAACCAACATTGTGCTGTTATGCTGTCTTCGCAACTAATTCATGTTAATGCAGAAAATATTGTCATGTCGGTTATGTATCATAGTTTTCTTTTCTTTAGTCATGCATCCGTGTTCTGTTGGAACATAAAGCTGATGTAAATGCAAGAGATAAGAATTGGCAGATTCCATTACATATAGTAGCTGCTCACAACTATCTAGTTGCAGCAGGTATGCCACTTTAGATGCTAGTAACAAAATTTTAAAGTCCTAGAAAAAAATCAACCAAGCCATTATAAAAGGCACTCCTATTAAATATATATTTTCATAGTCCTTGTCACTGTTTTACATCAACTTTATAGAAAATATTTCCTTGAAACATGGAACAACCTTTGTATAATATTGACTATAATTTACTAGCTCATTAAATATCTCCTTAAATATGCAGGTGTATATTGGAATTTTCTTTACAAATTTTATAGGAAAAAAGTAAACAGTATATTCTAGAGAATGCTGTTTGATTATTATATTAACCCTTGCAATTTTAATATGAAATAGTAATTAGAGAAACACAACTCTTAACTCCACTTTGATAAATAATTGTATGAGTAACGTTTCATTCCGTTTTCTTGTTATATTGTCTTTTGAAGATGAAAATGAATTGAAAACATTATAAACAACAAAACATTACATTTGCATACCGTATTTCCTCAAATAAGAGACCGGTCTTCAATTTCTTGAAAGCAGTCAAAATGGGGGTCTACAATTAGTATATAATTTAAGGGGGTCTCTTATATCTAGAATTGGGGTTTAATAAATAAAAAAACTTCGACAAGTCAAATTTTCTTTACAATAGTGACAGAGAACATAAAATTATGAAAGTTTTAAAGTAGAAATAAGGAAGCTAAAAGAGTGCTACTCTCATTTTGAATTGAAAGTAGAAAAAGAATATTTTTGTGGTCCAAAGCCATTATAAATTTTAAACTATAGACTACTTTTTAATAGAATCAGTCTTTTAATTGTTTAACACGTAGAGTCCATGGTAGGGTTTGGTATCAAGAAATGGATTTCCCTATAAAGCAGGTTTTTACCAGTGTAGTAGGGGTCTATTATTAGGTATCAAACATCCCTGCACTATTTTTCTAAGGGTGTCTATAATTAGAGGAAGTCTATAATTTGAGTGGGTCTCTTATTTCTTGGAAAAACGTTTCAGAGGTGTCTGCATTAGAGGAGGTCTATAATTTGAGGGAGTCTTTTATTTGAGGAAATACTCTCTAATTTGAGGAAATAACAGTATTTTTGTGAACAAAAAATTGATTAGAGAGCAATACAGCATCTATTTCGCTTGGAAAAGACAAAATTGAAATGATGGAGAAAACAAAATATCTCATTGATTTAGAAAAATACCACTACTCAATCCAACACGTACAGGGATGCATTGGATGAGTGACATAAAGACTGATTTACATAATTCAAATAATTAGATACTTGAAAAATTGTATATATGTTCATGTGCAGTAGAAATCAATTTGAGTTCATTATTAGGTCACATGCAAAACAGAACAGAACTTTAGTGCTATGTGGTTGTTTTTTATGTGCCTGTGAAATGTCTACTGTCAATGCCTGAATACCATTGGCTTGATCATTTTTTAACTTGATTATCCCCATATTTTATTAGATGCATTGTTACCACTTGTTAGTAATGTTAATATTACAGACAGAGCTGGGAGATCAAGTCTCCATCATGCTGCATATAATGGACATGCAGAGGTAAGTGAAGCAAACACACCACCTGCATAACATTATTTCTGTTACATGTTTTTTGAATTAAATTTTGCATCCACATCAATGTATTGTTTACATATTTATTACCAATAATTTACGCTAATGCTAAATTATAGCCTTTTTCAGTGGTTCCTCTAGCTTGGAAAATAATATGCTGACTTTAGGTTAGAAAACATGGTTACAAACAAGCTAACAGAACACTTATTCAATTTGCTGATGTACATTTGTATAGACTGCTTTCCTTATCATGTTCATGGATGCCAGACAAATTGTTTTTAGTATCAGTGGTTCTTATCTTTCGATCATAATGTGCTAGCACTGCCCATCATTTGTTTTAAGAGTTGTAAGAAGCAAAATATGAAATCACATATTTTGTTCATCTCATAAGATCTTCACGAATATTGATCGTTTTAATAGAACATAATAAACAGATCACCACGAATAATTAAGATATTTTTCTGAGAATATTCAAAAGTGGTTTCCTTCAAAAGACCACCTGCATAACATTATTTCTGTTACATGTTTTTTGAATTAAATTTTGCATCCACATCAATGTATTGTTTACATATTTATTACCAATAATTTACGCTAATGCTAAATTATAGCCTTTTTCAGTGGTTCCTCTAGCTTGGAAAATAATATGCTGACTTTAGGTTAGAAAACATGGTTACAAACAAGCTAACAGAACACTTATTCAATTTGCTGATGTACATTTGTATAGACTGCTTTCCTTATCATGTTCATGGATGCCAGACAAATTGTTTTTAGTATCAGTGGTTCTTATCTTTCGATCATAATGTGCTAGCACTGCCCATCATTTGTTTTAAGAGTTGTAAGAAGCAAAATATGAAATCACATATTTTGTTCATCTCATAAGATCTTCACGAATATTGATCGTTTTAATAGAACATAATAAACAGATCACCACGAATAATTAAGATATTTTTCTGAGAATATTCAAAAGTGGTTTCCTTCAAAAGTGATCAACAAGCCTCCCTCATGCATTTTAACGCTATTTTGATAAAAATTATAAGGTAAGTACTGTTCCTTTCTCCTTCACCCATTGTCTTAAAGCCCTGCGCAATTGGAGAATCTTTTGTCAGTAACGTTCTCCTGCATCAGCTGCCATGCATTGTTCTGTTTAATAGATTTTTATGTTGATTTGCTTTTGCGTGGTCATTGACGAATGATAGCTGGTAGTTTGTGGAACCACATAAAAATACATCTGAAAAGGTTTGCAGCAAACGATTTTGTCCTTCCACTCAGAACATAAATTACGTTTCATTCCAGTTTTGGTAAATATAAGCCACTTGTTATTTTCTTTCCATTTCTGCTGAGTGTCAATCATAGGCATTTTCCTTTCGACGAAGGCCATAATGATTACAAAACACAGGAAATCCAAGAAAAATCTTGTTTGAGTCTGTTTTAATATATCCAATAATCCGTAAAATTGGAATGTAAGTAGAAAATCTAAATCTAAATCTGGTGTCCAAGTAATTTTTTAAATCTTGTCCAAATAGGTATCAATATATAGTAATTATGTAATTTTTTATACAATCTCTCACTTCTCACACAGCATACACAGAGAAACCAAAAATTCAAACACCTGTGACTCTAAATTGAACAAAGAACCTTCAAACAGTTTTAACAAAAGCTTTTAAAAGACTAGTTAAAAGCTTATTGTTATTTATCATAAAAGAAACGAATGAAAGATAAAAAACAAGTGCATGCCATTAATTAGTACTTTTAAAGTGTAACTTTTAGTATTGTAATTTATAACTTTCTCAAACATAGAAACAATATGGCAGTACTTGCATCGATCAAAACAAGCTGAAAGAAAACAAATTAGATCAAATTAATGCTGGGAAGAAACAACATAATGTTTATTTTTCAATTTTTCCTACAAAACGGCCAGTCATTTTCTTTATTCATATGTTCCGAGCTCACGTGAAAACGATTGGACATGACTGATGACCAAACCTTATTTCCATCTCTGTCTATACATTATCCATTATAATAATTTTTCTGTATGATTTTAAATCCTGTGAATGCAACACTCATAATAACATAACTATATTTTTCAGTTACCACAATCACTAGTTTCAACAATAAAAGCAATAATAGCAACAATACTTTCTTGTGATGCTAGAAAAATTGTTTTTTAGTATCAGTGGTTTTAAATATTTATCTTATGTATGTAATAATCTTATGTTGCTTAGAAAAGAATATTGTTTAACAATAAAAGCATGTTTTAATTTTACATTGAACAATACATTTTCAAAAAAATCATATTGGTTAAATTTGAATATTGTAGATGCTGACTTTACTGATGTTCCGTGGTGCTAATGTTAATGCTACAGACAAGAAGGATAGACGTCCTTTACATTATGCTGCATTCATGGGTATGTGCTTTATAACATAATAAAAGTACAGTGTTATTGTTTCATACAGTTCAAGCAGATATTTTATATCTTATGCCCATCTTTTGTTGATATAATGTAATGGTGTTCACATTTATGGCTATTGACTTTCTCAAGGTTGTCAGGTGCATCTGGATAATTTTAGGTATGTTCCAGTAGTTATTTTCCTGTATGGGCATACATGGAAAACAAATGTTACATTTATGACAGATGGCAAATTACAACAAAAACAACTATTGTGTAAAATATGACAACTACTTGCTAAACCAGAGACATATTACAAAATTATCTTGAAATAACCATTATTTATCCCATCCACATCCATGGAGATTTTCCTCCTTTCACTAAGGTGAATAATACACAGGCCTTCCATATTTGCATCAGAATATATGGTCATCATTGTGTTTAAGTAACTGACCAGGTCCACCTGTTTTGGACACCTCTATCTGCACAATCTAAAATTACTGTCCAACATTTCATGTATCCAGATTTACCAAAGAATGTTCTTGGAATCACTCAGGATGATGTAAAAATACACATGAACGAAAATGATATCTGGAGGAATATATGATCTGGCATCTCATTATTCTGTCTGGAGACAAAAAATGATGGTGACTTACACTTTGTTTTCGTGTTTTAGGACATACAGAAATTCTTCATAGATTGGCAAGTAATAATGCTGAACTTAACTGTATAGATAAGAAGGTATGTACTATTTCCAGCCAATAATTCAACAACAGGCCTTGAGCAAAACAGTTGGTGTGTGACAGACTGTACACATCAGTTTACTTTGATTTTTAGATCTAAGTAGCAGAATTCTAAACTAAACATTAAGTGTGACATACAGAATTGTGAATTTCAGCTCAAATGTTTTTACACAAATGAGAACAGTAAGAAATACTACATATAACATAAACAACTTGTGATTTCACACATCAATAATATTGTTTTTTAGTGTGTGTAGAGGTGTGTGTGTGTGCATGTGCAATACCATACTATTTTATTCTGTAGTATTAACAGACATAAAGAATAATAATGATCCTAAGCTAAGCTAGAATACATACCGGAATAGTAGCAAATAATTTTAAAAAAATTGTTTTAGGGGTATACGCCACTGCATGCTGCTGCTTCAATGGGGCAATGTGCAATTGTTTCAGATTTATTAGATTTTGGTGCAGATGTAAGTATTATGGAATCTCATTACTGTGTTTGAATTTTAAAATATAACTTCGTATCAGTAGATGACTATGAGGATTTATATATGGGGGTGAGAGGTTACACAGTTGGAGCACACTACCACCCATAAAAAGAAATAATTGAGTGATGCTACAGCCTTTATCTCTTAGCATCCTTTAGTGTGTCTACTCCCAATACACTGGCAATGGTATGTGACCTGAGAATTACATGAATTGAAAAATGAATATTGTTAATGTCTCTCAAGGTGGTTGTTGGGAAACGCATCCAGGACATGTTATGTTCCAGTTATGTTTCCTTTATAGAAAGGCTGTAATGACTGTAACAAACACTACAAATGGTGCTGTAGGTCATTGGTACAAACATATGTTATCAGTTAGTTATGATTTCAAATCCAACCACAGCTTAGGTTATGTTATGTTTAGGTTTATATGTGTCACAAGTGACATCAGTAATATACAAATGTGTTCCTGTGGTGTTTATGTTTGTGTATATAAAACTCTCAGAGGTCGAAGCTTAATAAAAATAAATAATATTTAAAACCACTGATACTAAAAATCAATTTAAAATAAATAAAATAAAATAAATATGATCGTCATTAAAATTTGTATTCCCAACACCAGAGTAATAGTATTTTCTGTTGATTTCCATGAAAATAAGGGCCTACTGTTGAATTGTGTTATTGTTTTAGGTGAGTGCCAAGACAACTGCTGGCAACACTGCACTTCATATAGCTTGTTTAAATGGTCAAGGTAGCATCATTACAGAGCTAATGAAACATAATGCTGTTATTAACACTGTGAATAATAAGAACCAGGTACAATACTCTTGTTTAATTCACTGTGAATAATAAGAACTTCCATAGATCAAATAGGTACAGTAAATACAATCAGGGATTTGGGTAATTAGTCTTCCTGGCTAATATACCCTGAAATGAATTAGCCTAGCCATGTAAATATTGTTTTGAAATTCATACACATGTCTTCTCTTTTATGTTTCTTGCTATTTACATCCTGACTTAATTGTTTTTTAACTTAGACTTCATTACACATGGCATGTGCAAGTCACGCAGGTGGAATGTGTATTGATATGTTGCTGGATAATGGATCAGATCCTAATATACAGGTAAAGACATTAACTAAAATTTAAATGAGAATGTTCTTTATTAACATTAACGAACTTTATAATCTAAAAATAGTGATGCTTGATTGAAACCTTTATAAAACATTAACCTGTTGCCCCCTGGTAATGAATCGTTGTCCATATCTTTGCTACATTACATTTTCAGGGGGTTCTTATTGGAAAAAAAAGAAGGGGAAATGAATTTTGTAAAAAGCTAACCCCCTGGTTCCTTATAGAATTAATGAGATTTCTAATGGGAAGTTTGCATTGTGCAGGAGGCATGTCTAAACATTAGAGAATTAAATTGACAGTGTATTTTGGAAAAGATTCGTAAGTTTCTTCTCACATTAAAACAGAAAGCTCATTGAAATTAAGAGAAATCCACACTGACAGTTTTTAGTTACCGACATGGAAATTAATTTTTAAATATACAGTTTAAAACTCACAGATTAGTCTTTTAGTTATGTTTTATGAACATGAGTAGTACAGTGCAGTTGTAAAAATATGGTGAAGAATGGCATGTTAATTAATTTACTAACATAATCTAGTACCTTCTTTAGAAACAAGAAACTCCGTATTTTTACTTTCACTTGTAGGATGCTTTTGGACGAAGTACAATTCATATCTGTGCTTCACATGGTCATGTTTCAAGAGTTCGTTCTTTGATGGAGAAAGGAGCCAAAATACATTTAATTGACAAAAAAGGGAACAGTCCATTGCATCTGGCTGCTAGACATGGTCATGAATTGTTTGTTATGGAGTTGTTAAGTCAAGGTGCTGATCCATATGCGTAAGTGTATTTATTTAAATCAAAGTATCCAATTTACATTATTATTATCAGAAGTGTATAAATACTCTTGAAGCACGAAGCAACCTTAATATATATATATATATATATATATATATAATTACATGCATGCCTTCACGAGGTAAAAACACATTCTTTGAAAAAG
>JANTOQ010650010.1:0-10324 GCA_027564595.1 Bythotiara depressa
AAAATACTCGTGAATACTTTTGTACAACCAGTATTCAGAGTTTTCAGCCTCAGAAAGTACCTGCAGATCTTTTTACACAACCGATATTCTGATTTTCTGGTCCTAGAGAAAATGTTCGTGAATGCTTTCGCATGACTGATATTTAAATTTTCTGGCCTTAGAAAATGACTGTGAATGCTTTTTCACGACCGATATTCCAATTTGCCTTAGCAAACAATAATGAATGCTTTTACACGGCCTATTTTCTAATTATCTGGCCTTAGAAAATCATCGCGAATGCTCTTCCACGGCCGATCTTCCATTTTCTGGTCTTATAAAATGATTGTGAATGTTTCCTCACGGCCGATATTCTGATCCTCCGGCTTTAGAAAACGATCGTGAATTCTTTTCCACGGCCGATATTCCTGTTTTCCGGCCTAGTAAACGATAATGGATAGCTTTTTCACAGCCTGTTTTCGAATTCTCCGGCCTTAGAAAATGATCGTTAATGCTTTTTCCCGGTCGATATTCCGATTTTCTGGTCTTACAAAACGATTGTGAATGTTTCCTCACAGCCGATATTTTCATTCTCCAGCTTTAGAAAACAATCGTGAATGCTTTTTCACGGCCGATATTCCGATTTCTGATCTTACAAAATGATCGTGAATGTTTTTCATGGCCGATATTTTGATTCTCCGGCTTTAGAAAATGATCGTAAATGCTTTTTCACGGCCGGTATTCCAATTTCTGGTCCTCCAAAATGATCGTGAAAGCTTTCTCACGGCCGATATTTAGATTCTTGTTAAAAAAATTATGCTTTACTGAGATTTTATACATGTTACATAAAACATAGTGTATGTAGAAACCAGGTATTATGTCTAATACTAGCATAGAAAAATCATTGAGTGTTAGCACGTGCAAGAAGTCAATAATTTGCCAACGTCTGAAAATGCTTCACATAGGCAGCTGGGAATCAATCAACTCGACTTTTTAAACGAATTTATTGTCTTGTTTACACATAAAAGTATAATATATAATAGTTCATTATTTTAAAAACACCAATTCATAAAAAAAAACAATTTCCGGACGACAGAGTCTAAAACTTTATCGTGACTCGGGTTACGCGAAACAAACAATTATTTAAGGATGGCCTCACTAAACTCAATCTTCTCATCAAAAACGGAGGCTAATAAAAACCCTAGAATAAACCTTGAGGTAATTCTAACTTTCTACTATATAGTGATGAAGCTACAGTAGCTATACTTCAAGAAAACTACAGTGGTAAATGTCATTATTTAGAAGAACAAAATGATAACAAATTTAGTGGCCAACAATGTCTGCTAGAGTTCTGTAAAAATATTAATAATTATTGAACCAAAACATCCATAAATTTTAACAGCTGTAGTTGTATGCTTGCTTTATCGCGTTGTAAAATAGACCGGAGCTAAAACGGTTATTTCTTCTTGTTTAAATTGAATCTTGAAACCTGTCAGATTTTGTAGGCCCGATAGAAAAAGTAATCAAAATGACCATGCAATTACACCTTGTTGAGTGGCGAAGGACACATAAAAACCTTAGCCAATCAGACTACAGAATAGGAATGAGATATGAATTTGATAACCAATGAAATTGTACAATTGGAGAGAGACTATTGTTCTAATTTACATGCCATTGCTTAACAAATCTCCTCCACAGAGTTTTATAGGAACACAAATGCCATAGCCTTTCGTGATATGACTGATGTCTATATGCAATATGGACTCAGGCTAAAAAAGTTCGCTTTCGCGAGTTAGATATGTGAACGCCTAAACCAAACATCTGCTCTTGCCGTAAGTGGCAGCAGATGAATAAAAAGTAAACCACAAATTGTTATGCAACCTCCCTCTATATAATTGATTGTATTGAAATATTGAATGTCTAGGATGAAAGAGCAGAAGTCTATGATAAAAGGCAAAGCTGGTTAAATGAAGCAACTTATTTTCCAGGCTTCTTCTAAAGTCATTTTGTTTATTTCCAACTCCAACTGTTTTCTACAGTCATCTAGCTTCATATCTAGCCATGTGAATATGTTGTAGATACTTTGTAACATAGCCCAGCCTCATTTCTAGTCGTGAAAATGTGCTGTGAGTACTTTTAAAGGTCATCTAGCTTCATTTCTAGTTTTGCAAATGTTCGATGGACACTTTTTTAAAGGTTGTTTAGCTTCATTTCCTTTTATGAAAATACGCAGTGGACACTTTTCTCAAGCTTTTTTGCTTCATGTCTAGTTGTGATATACTAAGAACACTTTTTCTAAGACTTATTTCTTGCAGTGAAAATATAATGGAAGAACTTTTGGTACTGTAACGTATACCGACCAAACTTCGCCACCATCTTAACTTTGCCAGCCAACATTCAAATGTCGATTCCTCCCCTCTAATTATATTTTCCGATTTTATTTTTGGTGATACGTTTACATTAATCTATTCTACACATCACAAAACCGTTTTCTTCATTGCGCAGGAAACTTCCCGCGTGTTTTTTTTAAGAAAAACAAAACCGCGAGACAGCCATATTAGATTCTAGATAAGATATTTCTACTTTCTACTTTCTAATTCATCAGAGGTAGGTAAACTAATTTTTATCGATACTATATACCTAAAAGCATGTAAAAAAAAAACTTTTGGGATGGTAAACAAGAATCTACGCTGCCGCTTCTTGAAGCGTAATTTTCATGTGGCGAAGTTGAGATGGGTCTGGCAAAGTTAGGATGCACGACCGTGCATCTGGAAAAGTCTAATTAGGGAAGTATGAACATATCTGTTTTCGTGATTTTGGTAACAGGGATCCACTGAAAGATCGTAGTTGCCGAGAAGACAGCGAATGGTGGTTCATTGTCGGCGGTGAGATAAATATTTAAAAAACAGTGAATATCTGGCTAGGTTTGGTCGGTATACGTTATACACTTGTTTTCATTCATTATTGACTTATAGTAGAATTTTATGTTTGTTTTGAAGTAATTTCAATTTAATGATTCCTAAACTAATAGAAAATGTTTGATCTTTTTATTTGATTCTGAAAATGATTAGCTAAAATACATCCCATGGAAATTCTTTACTGCATCAACAACGTTACATCTATAGTAAAAGTAAAAGGATAACACACTCCTACACATATCCTTTTATAGAAAATGTTAATGCAGAATAATGAAGGTCATAATAGTTCTGTTTAAAAGAATCTCTGAGAGGAATTTGTTTGATGTAATTTAATATTCATGTGTCTGTGTTGCTGTGTTCAGAAAGCGTAGCAGCATTGTTTCTATTAATTCTCAGTAGAATAATTAAACAAACAATTAAACACAATATGGAAGTAAATGGGAACTCCTCAAATTAAAATTTTATATAATATTGGAATAATAATGTGCCCAAAACTCTAAACATAGAGTATGTGGAAACCATCCAAAGTTTGAAGAAACATTTTGAAACAGGCTGTATATTTCTTTCCGAGTTTGACTGTCTCCTACTTCTTGCATCATGTGTGTATTTAATAAGCACTTGTTTAACAGGTTTAAAATTTGTTTATAAAGATATATAAAGGTATAAATTAAATATTATAATTAAACATACTTGAATAAACTTTCCTTTCTCAACATAGCGAATTATTAAACCTCATTCATACTCTCTCCTTCTTTATACTATGATATACTATGATAGTCTACAAGTTTAGTGGTTCCTTGATTGAGATGGTTTGGTACTTTTTTGTAGGAAACCAAATATATAAGACATTATTTATATACACAAAAATGTGCATTTGTTGAAGTGTTGCGAGGTAATAAAGAAAATCTTTGTTGTTCATCATCACTAGAAAAACTTTTTTTATAAATATAATTCAGAAATAATAAATTACATTACACACACATTGAAATAAATAAATAAATAAAAACATGGACAACTATGAACACACAACAGACATCTCAATACAACATATAAAGCAGTTGCCCCTGAAAACATCACAGAAACAAAGCATACAAAATACATCACATGTACAAAGGAGTGGCGAACCACGTAGATGCAGTTAAGAACCATTTTTAAAGTTGTGCAGGCTGTGATACTGATGTTCTTAGAGTATTGTGATTTCTACATATTTTGTACATAGTATGGATACAACATCACATGTCAATTGCTTGACCTGTACTCATGTAATGAGAGCACAAAAATCTGATAAAATTTTGCAACTTTGGGTGAAAATATCTAGAAGTGCCAAAACCTGCACACAACATTTTTTGTTAAAAGTTATTTAGATATATATTGTGAAATAGTTATGCGCATATTTTGTCATGTCTAGAAATCATACACCAACAACTGCATATAACTTTTTTTTGGTTAAAGCAACACAATGCCACCTGGACTGTTATATGGAAGAAAAAATTTATGTGCATTTTTGGGCGTGGCCATAAAATTGCTTTTAAAGTTCAATTTTTGTTCATCAAGACCTAACTTTGAGTGGGTATTACAGGAAGTGCCGATACACCAGGGTGGTGTTTATGCTTTCAATTGAGAGCTAGCATATATTGGACTATTACTTTTTAAATAAAAGTTATGTGCATTAGCCCTGAAAATAATAATGATAACTTGCAGTTTAAAGTTGCAAAATTTTATCAGATTTATAAAAATTGTCATTTTTGATTCAAATTTCGTGCTCTCATCACGAGAATGGGTCAAGCAATTTTTTTTAAATGTGACATTGTGTCCATATTATGAACAAAATATGTAAAAAAATATGTAAAAATCACAAAAATCTAAGAACATCAGTTTCACAACCTGCTTGAATTTGCCTGATTCTTAGAAAAAATGGCTCTTGAGACACTTTCTGTAAGAATCAGGCAAGCTGTCATACTTAACAACACCAAATTTGCTGATTTTTGGCTATTCTGCAGTTTTGGCATGGCTAGATACCGCGGTCTGAAAGTACAACATTTTTCATGGGGAACGAAGTTTATTTTGCAATACTTGGCCACGCCCACATGTTTTTTCCCCACCAACTTGATACATGTCAAGTCAATTTTCAAAAAATGAAATAAAACCTGTGGCAATTTAAGCATGGCCAAAATAATGACCTCTAAAAACATGATTTTGTGTTTTAGTTTCCTTCCAAAAAGCACAATAATGGCCGACACTCACAATTTCGAGGTGAAGTCATATATCTGGAGGCTACCCTACAATTAGTTGATTCACTTTATAAAAGAAAATCCACATGGCAAAGGTTTGTTAAGTTGTTAAATAAGTCATCAAATTTGCTATAAAATCGCTCTGTTGATCTTTTTATCAAGTACATTAACAATTGTTACTCACACTTCTTTTAGTATATAGTTAAAGTATACTTGCATAATTTACTGTTTTACTGTCATGTGAGAATTGACTGGGTAGGTCTTTGAAAGAGGTATAGTGGTATGGTATGGTGGAAACAGCCAAAATTGTGTCAACATCCAAAGCACTTGGTAGAAAAAGGTAAAAAAGCTCAAGTTATTTGACCAGTTCTTATACATCTACTAAAATGATTTGTGAACAAGATCAGATCTTCCTTCCTGTGGGTTTGAAATTCTTTTTCAATCATTTTAAAGGAAGAAATGGAAAGAACCCAAGAAATAAAAAATGATGTAGAGAGAAAAAAACTACTGTAAACTAATGTCAGCTGATTAAAGTTTTTTCATTTCATGATTCAGAAGACACTGCATTTGAGCCTGACCAGCCAATTATATCACAAGAAGTATATAGTAGCACCATTCATTGTGTTGGTAATTTATCATCCTCACTGGAAACTAGCACTATTCACTTTCCAGTAAAATGAAACGAAACAAAAATCCTGTCACAGTCCTTTACAAAAATACATCAACATGTCAGGTGATCCCATCTTCCAAAATAATCTTTTTGGCCTTCTCTAAACCTGACAGGCAAGACATTTTGGCAATAATCTTTCAGCCAAAAAGCCGTTTTATTGTCCAAATTGTTAAAACACCACATTTTGGCCTTCCTTTGTTGGCAATGTCGCATTACATGTTTAATGTAATTACATATACCCTTTACTGTAAGTTTTATATCATAGCATTCATCTTCATCAGCACTATTTTGTTTGTGTAAATCAACTACCTTTACCTTCTGAACAGTCTTAAGAAGATCAAAACATTCAACACACACATACTCTGAAACATTGAGGAATTCCAGCTGCAATGTCTTTGTTGTGAGCATCTGATAGAGCAAACAGATTACTGTGTGATGAGATGTTTGTCATAGATTCAATGTAATGAAACTGATACCTAGTCAGATACCTCTTTCCCTGCTCTAAGGCTGTTAGTAGTTCCTTGACAATTGAATGATTTAAACGAGCTGTTGTTACATCATGACATGCTATAAAGCATTTACTTTGATCGGGTTTAATTGCATGCAATATTTTCCACAATTAGGACTCTGACAAAGGCTTGTGTCCTGTTAAATTGCAACAATGTTGGTAGAAACTGATCACATGACTATTTGACACCATAGACCACATCCTGTAACAAGCCACTTGTAAAGATAAAATCTAAAAAGTGTTCACATTTAATAAAGTCTAGTTCTGTTCTACTATATATGATTTGCTTAGAAAGGATAAGTGAGTCACTAGCTGTCTGCCATTTTCTTACCTGATCAATCTTATATTTTGTGCATCCAAATACTTTCATAATTTCTTCTTTGCTGTATTTGTAATGGTTGATTAACAAGGGGATTACTAGTTTACTTAAAGCATCATTTTAATAACAACATCCTTGGATCCTCTGGAATATCTTTTTTTTTTCATCAGATGAAGAGGAAGAGCTTTCCAAAACATATTCATGGAATTTATTGGACTGACTAGGAGAAGCAGCTTCAGAAACCTTTTGCTTCCATTCATCTTTTGCTCCCTTGTATTCTTTTTGAAAATAATGTTTTGTGCTGTCTGTTAGTTTTTCCACTAGTTTTTGTTTTACATACTTGAAAGCAAATAGGGCTAGTTTCCAGTGAGGATGATAAATTACCAACACAGTGAATGGTGCTATTAAAGTACTTTTGAGATATGCAACTACGATTTTTTCGGGGCAGGGGTTTCCATCTTAAAAAAGGGAGTAGTCATTTAGTGTTAGTACAAAAAAGGAATAAAAACGAGTTATTTTATCATTAATAAATAACTTCAAATGATTATCTTGGAATGATTTTTGGCTTGGTAGGATATCCTAAGTAAATGGTTGTTCTAGATTGCCTAAAACGGCCATAAACTGCATTACTATGACCTTTTTAAATTGCTTTTTAACTTGTGCCTGCTCTGTGTGATATAACTAGTTGGTCAGGTTCAAATGCAGTATCTCCTCCAGGAAGATCTGATCTTGTTCACAAATAATTTTAGTAGACGTATAAGAACTGGTCGAGTAACTGGAGATTTTTTGCCTTTTTCTACCAAACGCTTTGGATGTTGACACAATTTTAGCTGTCACCATACCATACCACTATACCAAGTATATACCTATGATAGGCACATAACATCTTATGTTCTTTCAAAAATCTACCCAGTCAATTCTCACATAACAGTTGAGTAATTATGCAATTATACTTTAACTACTAAAAGAAGCATGAGTGACAGCTGAATACTGTACTTGATAAAAAGATAAACAGAGCAAATTTGATGACTTATACCAACTTAATAAACCTTTGCCTCCTGGGTTTTCTTTTAGGAAGTAAATCAAGTAATTGTAGGATAGCCATCAGATATATGACTGCACCTCAAAACTCTGGGTGTCGGCCATTATTGTGCTTTTTGGAAGGTAACTAAAACACAAAATCATGTTTGTAAAGTTCATTATATGGCCATGCCTAAACTACCACATAGGTTTTATTTCGTTTTTCAAAAATTGACTTGACTTATATCAAGTTTGTTCCCTATGAAAAATGTTGTACTTTCAGACCACGGAATCTAGCTGTGCCAAAACTGCCACATAGATTTTTCACTTTATTTCATTTACAAATGTCTCATAGAACACATTTCAAGCAAAATATCCATGTGGCAGTGTGGGTGTCTCAAGAAATTTACAGATAAAATCATACTTTTGTTGTGTCATAAAATTTTACCCCACAACCCAAATTTCAATAAGCCACTTCTGAAATATAAGGTGTTTTGAAATAAAAATTTGCCAAGCATGTTCTGGCAAGGAACTTAACAGAATAGTAAAAGATCAGAAAATTTGGTGTTGTTAAGTATAATGAGATGTTTTTTTGTTTTTGTTTTTTCTATTCAAGTTAGGTATTAACACCTTACAGACACTCACATACACAACACTGGACCACTAGCTGATGAGGACAATTAAATGTATATTGTGACGCACGCAACATAAAACATATAGTGGGCATGGCTCTGCGAGGACAGTAGGTCCCTCCATATGAAACGTTGCCCAACGTCTCATCCGTAAACCTCTAAAAAAGACATTAATTTTTGCTCCATCCCAGAATAGAACCTGGGTCACTCCATGTCAAAGGTGAGAGCGTTAACCGCTACACTACGGATCCAAAATGAGATGTCTGAACTGCCTGATTCTTACAGAAAGTTGCACTAATAATACTTGCCTAGGTAAATAATTATTTAATTGACAAATTATGCTAATTCCTTTATAAGCTTTTCCAATATTCTCCTTCAGATGATGATTAAATTTAAGCTTAGTGTCTAAAATCATTCCTAAGTGTTTGTGATAGGTTTCAGTGACAACATTGTTATTATTAAAGGTTAGTGGAGGCTGTTGGGATGATTTGATTTAGTAGAAAAAATAACTCCCATGGCTTGTTTTGTAGGATTGGGATTAAAATACATTTTCCATTGCATAGCCCTGTGATTAATAAACCTAAGATCTTTGCATAACTTATTAGAGGATATTTTAAGTAATCATACATAACAGAAAATAAAGAAGTGTCATCAGCAAATATTTTAATATTTGTTTTAAGACCTTCTGGTAAATTATAAAAAAACAAAAAAACAATAAAGGGCCTAATACTGATCCCTGTGGGACACCAGCTTATATGTCCTTCCAAAGAGAGTTTTGGTCATTGAGAGTGAGTCTTTGTTTTCTATTGTACAAAAAATATTTTATAAGTTTTTTATAAGGTTTTCTAAATCCAGATAGAAAAGGGGAAAGTATATTGTGGTCTTCAAAAAATATATATAAAGCATTAAAAGTAAGTTTTTCAAATATTTTACTGAATACAGGTAAAGGAGATATTGGTCCATAATTTGTTATTGATATTTTGCTATTTTTCTTGTGAACAGGAAAAATGTTAACTTTTTTCCAATTATCAGGATATATTCCTGTTTTAAGAGAAGTTTTGAAAATTAATTTTAATGGAGTAATAAGAGCATTATCACATATTTTGATCATATGTATAGAAATACTGTCACATCCAAAGAGCTTTGTTCTGGTCTAATGATTGTATGATAGAGAGAATATCATTGTCATGTATGTACATTTGATCTAGTGAATAATTTGTTTTGAGATTAAATTCAGGAAGAGTACTGGTACTGTCAATAACAATACATTATTCAACAAAATAGTCATTAAATAGATTGGCTTTTTCATAAGCATCAACAGGAGGTATAATAGGTATTTTTTTGTTATTTAAAAATTTATTACTTATTGACCAATATGCCTTTGGACCTGTAAGTGGATCATTTAGCTTGTTGCCAAGAAAATAATTAATAATTACTGCATTGCGCATTAAGATTTCTTGGAGAAAACGAACAATGACTGAACTTTTAACTAACAGTGGCCTAACAATGTATTTGAAAATATCATAAAAATACCTTTTCAAAGTGACAGTCTTCTGACCAAGCTTTGAAGTTGAGGTATAAAGTGATAACTCTTCTTGACTAACTTGCAATTCAGTTAACTGCTGCAACACATCAGCTCTCTATAGGAGAAAACAAACAATTATATAACCTGAACCAACTTCAATAAATCCATTTCTAAAATTAAATAAACACCGCCCCCTTCTGTTTCTTAGTAATAGATTTTAATGCAGAGAAAGCTGAGAATGAAATATTTCATATATGAGGGTATGACAATGAGTTGTTGTTGATAAGTTGTAGTTTGAATGGATTAAAGTTAAAACATGGATAAGAAATCTACATGTTTTTCTTAGCAATGTTTGACAAAGTGAATAGATTTTTATGTAAACAAAGATGGCAACAGCATTATAGTCAATATTATCATTATTAGTAGTAGTAGTACTTTATTTCCAATAGACAAAATATACATATACATTGCTAAAAACAGATAGCAATGCTCAGAAAGAGCATGCTAATTCAAGTCAACTATCTA
>JANTOQ010650121.1:0-10324 GCA_027564595.1 Bythotiara depressa
TTCTAGCCTTAAAAAACAATCATGAATGCCTTTTCATGGCCGATTTCCCGATTTTTCTGCCTTAGAAAACGATCTGGAATGCTTCTTCGCGGCCGAATTTCTGATTCTCTGGCCTTAGAAAACGTTCAGGAATGCCTTTTCACAGCCGATCTTCTGATTTTCTAGCCTTAAAAACAATCATGAATGCCTTTTCATGGCAGATTTCCCGATTTTTCTGCCTTAGTAAACGATCAGGAATGCTCCTTCACAGCTGATTTTCTGATTCTCTGGCCTTAGAAAATGTTCAGGAATGCCTTTTTACGGCAGATCTCTGGTGTTCCAACCTTAGAAAACAATCACAAATGCTTTTTAAAGGCAGATATTCTGATTTCCCAGCCTTAGAAAACTATTATGAATGCTTTTTCACAGCTGATTTTCTGATTTTCTAGCCTTAGAAAATGATCAGAGTTTAATGCAAAATGGATTTATATCCTTCTAGACTAAAGATTTTCCAAGGAATTAATTACATTTATCATTAGTAGCTTAAAACAATACAGAAACATTATCCACGATCGTGGATTAAAAAACAACCACAATCTATGATCGTGGATTTTTATCAAATACCATGAACCACGATCGTGGAATTTATGTTCGTGATTCTGCCTTCATTGTTTTCAAGACAATGCTATTAAAACCGCGATAGAAAACCATGCTTGCATTTTCGTGGTTTTTCCCCACGATTCTTTTGTTACAAAAATCACGACAAAATTCAAGAAGGCAGGTTTTCCTATAGACAGTCACATAAAGATGGCACCCGAAAAGCAAGAGCACTCGTGTTCTTGCTGCTCTCTCATCTGCTGTCAAAATGAATTATGACATGCATAAACAATCACATAGAAATGCACTTGTAATTACTAAACTATTTTCTCTTTTTTTCTCTTTAGGACACTGTTTCTGTTCACAAACCCTCTTTTTATGCCAAGAGGTTTTTGGACTTCATTAAAAATCAAGTCTTCAAACGAATAGGAGGAGGTTTGTATCTGTTCTTCTTCAATAAATCTATGGAGAAAAAGTAGACTAGGTTAGACCGTTATTATGTACAGTGTTAATTGCAAGTGAAGTGAGATGAGTGCTTAGTTCAAGAGACTGGCACAACGTGATTATATATTATTATTATTATTATTATTATTATTTTATGTTTGTTGTTATTTATTAATTATGGAGGCTAACATAAATAAATAAATATGGCAAGTGTGTGTGCTGCTACTTGAATCAGTTGAACATTATTTTCAGTGATCACTGATTATTTAAATTTATGATTGATTTATATATATATATGTATAGACAGAAACAACGATTATGCTCAAAAGAAATGATCGCTATTGAGGTTTAGGTAGGAAATTTAATATCCTTGAGTGCAGCTACTTAAACATCAGTTAAATTATTTTTTGTGACATTAGGTCAGACAAGCATTGCAGTACAGAAAACTGGGTTACCTATTATGTACATCTTATTTGGATCTCCCTACTTTAAATACATTGTTGGACACTCAGGCTATTTCAGTTGAACACCTCAATTGACCACTACGCAACATAGGCCAATATTAATTGAGGGGATTTTAAAGCTCAATTAAATTGTAATTATTTACAAGTAAAGGTGTGTTAATATTATCACAGACAAAGCAACAATTTTGAAATTCTTGATACAGACACTGCACTAAACTACAGAAAACAGTTTGTGTCTTAAATAAATAGTTTTCTTTATCTTCCTCTATGTGCTGATTCTTAAATTCTTAAACACTTGATTTTCTGTAAGTTAATAATAATAATACAAATATTGTTTTGCTACCATTCACCAAATATATTATATCTGTGATGTCTGCAAAGACAATCAGTTGTTCATTAATATTTATAAATATTTGTGCCTTTGTTTACTGCGAAAGTAAATTCCCACAAAATTTAATGACTATTTTTTGTTGCTGATCAGAAGTATATTTTACATAACATTATTAGCCTCACTCGTTTCCTAACATCACTAACCTAACTCATTTCCAGCATGACTGTTTATTTAAGTCAAGATCAAAGTCCTGATCGTTAAGCTCTCATTTGAACTACGCGTTTTCTCAGTCAATCATGACTCAAATATGACTGATTAATTATATAAGAGAAATCTTGAACTTTGAACTATATTGAAATATATATACTGAAAATAGGGTATATTCAGTGGACATTATGTTAGCCATGTTAGCAATCATTCTTATCTTAGATAATGGGCAGGGGTACTCAGGTACTTCTCTCTGTACATTTCCTATCCATGACAGCCCAATTTATTTTTAATGGTCTTTGGAGAGTGGAGAGTGAAGGCTTGGAACACCTGCCAACTCTATATTTTAAATTAATTAGCTATATGTAGGTTTTAATGTTTTGGAGTAAACTTCAACTCTAGATACTACTAAATTCATTTGAGAAAGGTCTGCAAGTACAAATAACAAACACAAGTCAAGTGAAGTCATCTTAGTTTAAGATTTTAACAAATGTATAATAAATACAATCAAACCTGTATGAACCTGTTGTTCTGAATAATTTGTCTCTGTTAGTCAGTAATAAATGTCAACTCAGTGACATATCTGTAATATTCAGAAACAATCAACATCTGAATAAACACCAATAAATTATTTGTGTATTTATTGTATCTGACTCATTCATCATTGCAGGAAATAATGCCTTATTTTTTAAGAATGTCATTAAGTGTACAGTATTTCTCAATTCTGATTGGCTCTCAGGAGTACAATTAATCCTTAATACTGTACTGTATATGGCAAAAATGTAAAAGCAAGACCAGCGCAGAAATTCTTTTGACACTAACAATTTACAGACTGAGCACAATCTTACTATATTGACGTAATTGGTACCTTACAAGATCTGGTCAGTTATTTTACTTCTTTCTTTGAAAACAAAACAAAGCATCAAAAATCAAAGAAAGAAATAGGAAAATGAACAGATTTGTTGAATCCAGCTGTACTGAAATATAATTTAAAATTGATAATTCATTAATACAAACCATTTCGTGGAATAATTGCCTTCACTTTAGTATGAGTGGACGAGAAGAACATTATAGCCTTCAAATTCGAAATTTTACTTTAGTTTCGTCTCTATCTTATTACACTGAGGGGCTCACGAAAACTAGGAATGTGGGATTGAACTTCAAGGCAAGAATAATACAGCCCAAAATATATGCTACTGGTGACAAGTGATATCTCATTAGAATGTTTGAATTGTATAAAAGTCAAAGACCAGCTGAACCCGTAAACACTGGCACATATCTTGCTGTTATCAAAATTTGTTGATATGGTATAAAACATAAAAAATGGATGTTCATGCCATCAATTCAATGTTAAAGTCGAATAAGAAGATCATTCTGCAAGAAAAAACACTGTTTGTAAAATGAAAAGCTCAGGTTTCCACAAGTGCAAAATTAAAAATGTAACGGTTTCCATGTTCTGGCCATTCTAGCAAAAAAGATGAAATGTGTACCATATCAAATATCATTTATTCACAGATTAAAAGTGTTATTAACAGCATTGAAATCGATAATCATCCTGTAAACTTCTCATTCGATATTGATTGGAACAAATTACCTCAACAATAACAAACCAGTTCTTTTGCTACTTCCGAGGGTAGCTAACTTTTATATTAGTAACTGCCAAGTTAATACAAACCATAACTATGTCTGAAAAACCTCCAAAGAGACGACGATTATCTCCATAATCAGTGATTCTGATGATTCACAACAACAACAATTACTTGAATACAATGTTTTATAACTTTACTGTTCTATGACCACGATTACTATATATTGCTATATATTTGTTCAAATTTACAGAAAATTTCAAAACACGTTTGAATTTTGAAGTTGTGATATGATATGGTTTCTTCCACCGCATATATACCTGGTTTCTTTATACTGATATTGTAGGCACTTAATGTCCTACGGACTCTGAAAAATTTATACACTTACTCATTAATTAATCATTAATTGTGTACTAAAGACCATGCAATTACCAGTACTAAAAACACTTGTTTGAATCATACAGTAGCACTATTATTTGAGATTTTACTACAACAGTAATCTATTTGAGAATGAAATTAATTGTGAATTTTATGTGTTCTATGAAGTAAAATTTAACTTTGGATTCATTTAAATTGAATTGCTTTGTGATAAAACCAAATGAACAGTATTTTAGTTTGAATCCCTTACTAATAAATTATTTTCTTGTATAATTATTTTATTTTTGATATAAAATTAATTTTAAAAGAATCTTTGTAGCAATTATATAAAGCAGAAAGCAAAAGTAAAGGCAGGTGGAATTTTATAATGAATGATAAAGTATGCTAGAGTATTATCATTATGAAGATTCTGCTTCATCTCTATGAACTTATGAATGAATGTGATAATCTTTTTTTCAAACAAAAAGTGTGCACTCCCAGAATGCCTTTCTTCTATAAGAAAAATAAGAGTAATTTGATGATGAATGACGTTTTCAGTGTTTTATTAACAGATAATTGAATGGTTTAGTTCTTATACAATTAACAATTAATTCGGATTATTTCTAGCTGAAAAATTATCACTCCTACTGATTACAAAACTTAAACGAGATCAATTTGTGCAAAAGGTTATTTCCTACTGGCTTAAGTATGTTTTTAGCTAGTGTTTTGTTCTCATGGAGCTGCTCTCGGGAACTATTTTATATTGATATTTCTTTCAGTTCAAAGAGGTCCTTCAAAAAGGCGGGGTATGCGGCCACTACAGTCTGTTCAGCCATCATCTAAAGGTTTGTTTATTTATTTGTTATGTTATCTACTGATTTGATGAATATTTTATGGAATTATAGAGGAAATTAATTGCTAGAATAAGTACCTCTAGTCTACAGTAGCCTATTTTCCATATTGGATTGTAAAGTAATGCAAGACAAGTTATGGCAAGTGACTATAGATAAAATATTGCAACTACAGACACTCAGCTCACTGCTCACAATCTTCTACTAACGTACCTCATTTTAGCAAACCTTCATGTGAATATTGGCTTGTTAATATGTTTTAGTGCTATGCTTATATAACCCTCTCTAAAACATATGTTATGTCATGTCACTTGGCACTATTTTGTAAAATTATTAGTATTCTACAGAAAATGTGAGTATGTAAATTAAAAACTATGAAGCAATAATACCATTGATTGTAAAAAATTTGTTTGCTTCGTATTATATTATTCAAGTAAAATATGATGTTTAGAACAACATGATGAAAAAAATAAGAGCTCTCATTCGATTGTTACTTACTCTAGAATAGTGTTGTATAATGCAAGCCATTTATAACCCTTTTAAAACTATTTTAAGCTATCAAAATTGTACAATATTGAGCTTCTTTAGTACAATACTGGATAAAAACAGAGCACTGTTTTGCTTTTCAACTTTTTTAAGACCATACAAGTGGCCAAATAGGACCAGTGGTTTGATTTTTAAAATTAATTGGGGTACCACCAGTTCATATTTTGAGCTTCTCTAGGATAACTGGTGGCAAAACATTGCTGTCCATAAAATATTGAACATAAGAAATCTTTGTTCATGGCTCATAAATTCGTGATAAAACCATAATTTGATGTAAGAAAACTTTGTTCGAGGTACACAAAATCATGGGAAAGCGTTGTTCTTCACATAAGAAATCGTTTATACTCCAGCTTATGTTGTGTTTAAACACCTGTCAGTTATTTTACATTTCTCTGAAAATAATTCAAACTCCCAAATCATGAAAGAACTCACTCGTGTTCTACTTGGTTCTCATGTAAACTGCCTTGTGTTTTAACATAATTACCTGATAACTTCTCTGCTGTTGCTTTTTAGCAGCACATACATTTTTGTAACCAGCATGTAAATAAGAATCATTTGGCTTCTACTTAAAGATAATACAGAGTTGCCACAGAACCTGGAAAACCTGGAAAATCCCTGTTTTTAAGGAAAACTCAGGGAAACCTGGAAAACTCAGGGAATTTCTGAATGGTTTTTACATACTCAGGGAAAACTCAGGGATTTATTATTATTTTTTGTTGTAAAGATTTTATGCTAGATATTTCTTTCTTTTTAGAGTTGTTAGAAGTAGGAAGAAACTTTAGTAATGTACAAAAATTAATGTTCATGTATTACACAACATTTTTATGCCTATGTCATGGTGTAGTTTGCTCATAAAATAGGTTTTGTTTAAAAATCAGGGAAACCCCATGGAAAAATATCTCGCAAACTCAGGGAAAAACTTGAAAAACTCAGGGAAAAAATAATTCAAAATTCTATGGCAACCTTGTAATAGTTAATTAATATGCTTCTTTTATTTGTTATTCCCAAGATGTGCTCCTATGATAGTATTGTGTGTAATAGAAATCATTGATTACATCTTTTCTAGTCATAGTCAATTGAATTTTTGCATGAGAAAGAAACAGAAAATATATGCTACAATAGCACAATGGAATATACCCATCCTATTTCAAGTAGTTATTGTGGAAAAATTGCACTATGTGGAAAGATGTTTTGTTTGTTCCTTTGGCTGTTTTAATTCAGTGTGTAGTACAATCGTGTTAAATTTGGAAAGTGAAAATACCTGTTTCAGAAATGAAAAAAGTGATGATTATTATGTAACAAACTCAAAGAATTACGGCATTACACTATAAATTCAAGTTTGAAACCAACACAAATTACAACACGATACTACGATTTCACAAACTCAAATAAATACAACATTATACTATGAGTTCATGAAGTAAAATCGAAGAATTATTGCTTAATGGTACAATTTCACATAACAAACATACACGAGGTCACATAACAAACATGAGGAATATTTATGGTTATTATGATTTCAATCAGTAAAATGAAGAATTACGGTCTTATACAATGATTTCAAGTACTAAGATCGAAGATATATTTATGGCCTTACAGAATTATATTGCAATTTAAAGAAAGAAAATGAAGAATTACTGTGTTATATTACAATTTCACATAACAAAAATGAAGAATTGTGGTGTTATATTATGATTTCATGTAGTAAGTAATTATGGTCTCATGGTACTATTTCACATAACAACCTTATGGATTACAGTGTTAAATTATGATTTGAAGTAGTGACATGGAATAATTATGACCTTATACTATGATTTCATGTAGCAAATTTGATTTTACTTACTCATAGCAAGATGGAAGAATTAAATTAAGTAACAAGAATGAGTTATCGCATGCCTTTTTTAAGTCATAATTACAAACTATCAGCCACAAAAAATCACCTTGTTAGTGTTTAAGTCATTGTAACAAAATTTCACAATAAAAATGCCTATGTTACCATATAAGTCTTAAAAAGAACTATTGGCCATTGATACATCATCTATGCTAGTCTTCTCGTGTCATATTTTAAGTTACAGAAACTATCATAGCCATGGAAAACCATTTACTTTGGATTTTATAAAGCTTAAGAAGGAACTATCAGCTATCAAAAGGTACCGATGCTGGGCTTTCAAGCTACAAAAATCAATAAAAATAAAAATAATCAGCCATAAAATAATCTAGCTAAGGCTTAAAAATGAACTACTATGTCACAGTTAATCATCATTTGATGTGCACATGACAGACAGCAACTGCTTCATCATCAGCAGCAGTTTTCGTTAGTAACCCATGTGCACAACAATAACTTACTAAGAAGGAGAACAGGTCTCTTCTAAAATCAATTAAAACTTTTCTGATCGGATAAAAAACGCCCTGATCCATTTCAGAGATAAGTCTTTATGTTTTATAAAGAATTAGAAAATCTTTGATCTTTGATTGATTATGAAAATGATTATTATATGCTGCAAATGCTTCAGCTGACAATTCTGTAACATAAACAATTCTGCGTTTTTTCACACTTTAGTCTTTTCCTTAGCAAAATAAATTGTTCGCTAAGCAACGCTCGCAGCTCTACCACCAAGAAAAATATTTCCTTCTCTTCGAAATTAGCATTTTTAGGTTATGACTGGAATCTGCTTGTTATGTTTATTTTGTGTACAACTTTAGCTATGTGCGCATACCCTAAAAATAAGCTAACAACCGTATCTTATTTTATTGTATAGATAGTAAGGCCAGCTCTGGAAGAAATTCCTCTTCTGAGGTCAGCACAGCTTTGAGGGGGATGGAAGAATTGCTCTATTTATCTACAATGATTCACTTTAATGTCCACAATTTGTTATTTTCTTTTTCTTCTAGAAGTTATTCACTGGAGGTATCTGCTTTGAAACAATAGTTATATAACAAAATTGTTCAAAATACTTTTTTGTAGCTAGATAACGATAGAGCTTTTAGAACATACATGTTTGTACTTTCATGTTTGTGGGTATATATTAATTTTGGTATTCTGCAGTATACATTAGATTCAGTAACTTGCTCAATCTTTTCTGGATATTTTCATACTGTTAGTCCAATAAGCATATTTTCTTGAATTGATTGTTTTGTACAGGTGAGGATCCTGAAACAAACTTGACAGAAGTAACAGGTCCACGATCAGATCACTTATCAAAACACGTGCAGATGAATGAAGGTGCAGTATTCTTATATTGACTTGATTATCATTTATATTTCTTTGTATTCACTCTTTTATTTTATTTAGTACTATGTGGTGAAGCTATGGTTACAGTTGCTTGTTTCTTCCTTTATTAAATGTTTACATGGGAGTAGTAGAAACATGATGATTCTGGCTCACATTTTAAATGAAAAATTTAGAGTCAGCTTTAAATACGAATAAATAAAATTATAGTGGAATTTGCAAAGTGTCTATAGACTTCTTGTTTGTGTGCTTACATAACAGTTCAAAGTGTCACAGAAATTTATGATGTAAGTTTTAGACTTTGATGTTGTTTTTTTTTTATTAGCTAAGGAATTAAATAGAAGTATTGTCAACAGTATTGTCAAAGCACTCCGTTTATGTGAGATAAATGTTTATTATGTGTTAATTAGTAACAATATCCTTTCATTATATAGCTCTCTATTTCTAATCCTTAACTCTTTGATTTGTTATGTAAAAAGACATGAACAAAGAAGGCTATTTATTGACTTCCACTAGAATTGTATTTATTCATATTTATGCAAAACTGACTTCATCTCTAAATTTTTCATTTAAAAATATGTATATTACCTCAGGGTTCCAATTAAATATTTAAAACCGTGTCGTGAAAAATGTCCAGAAATTTTTTTCAATTTCAGTGTTGTAGTTTGCCGGAAATAGCATAGTTTAGAGGAGCAAATTGTACTAAACACCATTAAAAACCAAGAAAATATAATCAAGGGCATTAAAAATTGTTTATACTAGGTTTTTCAGAGGGAAAATTTTACTTACAACCGTAAAAATCGTAGGTCTTTTAAAGGAAAGAATCGTACTTACGATCATTAAAAATCTTTAGGGAAGGTATATCAGAGAACAAAATCGTACTTACGGCCATTAAAAATCGTTCAGGGAAGGTTTATCAGAGAGAAAAATCGTGCTTTCAGCATTAAAAATCGTTAGGGAAGGTTTATCAGAGGGAAAAATTGTACTTACAGTTGCTAAAAATTGTTAGGGACGGTTTATTAGAGAACAAAATTGTACGCACAGCCGTTAATAAAAGCAAAAAATCGTACTTACGTCCATTAAAAATCGTTCAGGGAAAGGTTTATCATTGCGAAATCGTGCTTACAGTCATTAAATATCGTTTAGGGAAGGTTTATCAGAGAACAAAATCGTTCAGGGAAGGTTTATCAGAGATAAAAATCGTACTTACAGTCACTAAAAATCATTAGGGATGGTTTATTAGAGAACAAAATCATACGTATGCCTATTATAAGAGCGAAAAATCGTACTTACATTCATTAAAAATCATTCAGGGAAAGGTTTATCAGAGCAAAAAATCATGCTTACGGTCATTAAAAATCGTTTAGGGAAGGTTTATCATCAGAGGGGAAAATCGTACTTACGGCCGCTAAAAACCATTAAGGAAGGTTTATCGGAGAACAAAATCGTACTTACGGCCGTTAAAAATCATTTTTAATCACATTTTTAACTCCTCTTAAAAACATACCATACGTACAATAAGCAATTTTTAACAGCAATATGTTTGACTCTTTCCTTTAAAAACCTTCTCAAATATTCTGAAAGCATATATTTTATCCCCAGTAATTTACAATGATCAGTAAAGTTTTTATGTTCTTAAAACGTATTCATTTGACTGCTGGTCTGTTGCGTCTGGAAATAAGATGAATACATTCGAAAATGAAACCAAAAGCATGCATCCTGTCTGAAAAGTG